>PVJH01003687.1:0-137703 GCA_004026705.1 Nesogale talazaci | reverse complement strand
GTATCCCTCAGATTTCACCTCGCTACCTCATCCTTCCTGATTACCCAATCCAATTAAGTGTTGGCCATGGAGCCCTGTTTCCCTTCATGGCACAAACAATAACTAGAAAGAATTTTGTTGGTGTGGGAAACAGAGGAATAGGCAGTGAGTATATGCAGAGAAATTCTTTATTCTCATATTTTAAGAAGCCTGGCAGGCCAGGACTCTGGGTGGAGGGAGGTCTTCGCACTTGTGAGTTAAGAGATGAGTCCCAATCACATTCTCATAATTAAAATTAATCCCCACAATATCCTCCCAGAATAGTGCTGCCTTCGTGTTTCCTCTTACAAAGCACATGGCTGATTGCTATCTAGCCAGCAGCTTTATCTGTAGGAACAGACATGCTGCTATTGTTCTCCCTGCTCAGGGAATAGTCACTCTCCCTTACCTGCCCCCAGCACTAGTGTTAGGTTACTCCTCCAACGAGCTTAGGGACCTTCAGGGTTAGGGTACAGTGTACTTTGTTTCATATGTGGTTACCTGTAATTAAAGGGATTTGCATGCCCTGAGAGTATTTAAAGTGATGTAAGAATGCATTCTCTCTCTCCTGCTCAGACCTGGTTCCTGAAGCCATGGCAGAGGTGCGCACCCCAAAACTTCTGTCTGTTATCTTAATTTCTTCCTTTCAATTACACAACTGTCCCTTAGGACCCATCCGGATACGAGGCTGGATCTCCCACGCTGTGTTTTTACATCTGTCTTCTGGCCCCGGAAGGTCCAGGGAGCAAGAGCCACGCCTGTTCTCTTTGTTGCTCAATCCCCAATGTCCAGAACTGTAGAAACTTCTGAAATGAGTGAGCAAACTACCTCCTACCTTCCCTCTCTCTCTCTTATAACATGAAAGATTCCAAGAAATATTCATCCACCAAATAATCTGTTCTACATCAGTTCATTTGTGAAATCACTGTCGTATCCCTGAAGTCATTCACTGAGTTCATCATTGATAAGAGAATATATATACTGAGCCCCTACTTTTCCTGACTTACCCAAAGATGGGGAAAGAGAATATAAGGGACGTATGTATTTGGACATATACGCAGATATGTATCTATCTGGGTATGAATTCCAACCTAAAACACAGGTAAGAATACCTACCTAAATATACAGTATGTTAAATTTAAATAGGTACATTGGTCAGATGTTTAGAGAAGCATTCTGAAAAGCAGCTAGCCAGGCCTAATTGCTGAATAGGGAAGAATATCCTTTTACCTCCCTTTCATCGAACTTTATTCATTTGCTCATCTACTGTTAAATAAACCTTACTTGGGACCTATGTCGTCCCAAGTGCTGTGCTAAGAGGTAGGCAGACTGATGGCAGGCCAGGTCTAGGAAGTTGCAAGAAAGGATGGTATGGTATTATAGGTCTTGCACTAAGCCTCCCGCAAAGAGAGTGCTCAGTCACTGGCAGTCAACAAAAGTATGAGACAGCACCAGACAAGGAAATTCCAGACAAGGAAAAGAAGTGCTCACCTGGAGAGATGCTTTATGTGGCAAGGAACAGACAAACAGCGTGGCTGAGGTAGCTTCTGGGTGTACCCCAAGCTCTCCTCTCTCAGCATCCACCTTGACACCAAGAATGGCAGCTGTACAGATGGGCTGCTGATGGATGGTTTTAGAAAAACATAAATAAAAAAGCAAACAGGAAACCCTCAGCCATCTTCAGCATGATTATTAATCTCAGGAACATAGACTTTGTTCCTACAGCCTAAGAGCTGGGCAGACAACCTTTGACGGTGAAGAGAAGCTGTCTCTTGGTCTCCTAGTTTCAGCACAGAACATGAATTCTTCAGTTTGTTCAAGACTGTCAGGATCAGACTGGCTAGAAATGATACACAGGGCATACAAATTAAAAACAAACAATAAACAAAAGCCAGAAAAAAGGCTCCACAATTCACACACAGCCATGGCTGATTCTCTTGCTCGTGAACGAGTAAATAAATTGGTCTAGATATCAGCAACCTATTGGCTTGAGGAAATTTTCTCCAGAAAAATCAGAAGCACTTCTCATAGGTTGCCCTCCTCAAGGAATACTGAAGTCTGAAGAAAGGGGTGCTTTTATCAAAAGAGGTGAGAGATGACATGACACTGTGATGTATCTGCTTACAATTTCTCCGGCAAAAGAAAAGGAAGAGGGAGGGGAAGGTAAGACGAGACTGGTAAAATGTTAATAATCATGGATAGAGGTTACATAGAAGTCATTATACTTTTCTCTAATTTGTGTTGACACAATGATAATTAAGATGTTTCAACACATGGGCACAACACTGGAAGCACTCATTCAAATATGCCAAGAAAATGAGAAGACAGCTATGTAGCCCACAGCCTGGAAGAGGGCCATATTTGTGTCTATACCAAAGAAAGGTGAACCAAGATTGGAGAATACAGAAATTTTCCAAAATATCATCAATATTGCATGTAAGAAAAGTTGGCTGAAGCAGAGTCAAAAGCAGCTGCAGCAGTATGGAGAGAGAGAATTTCCAGACAGTGAAGCCAGACTTAGAAGACATGGAACAAGGGACCCCAGTGCAGATGGTAGACGGATCTGGTCTAAGCAGAGAACATCAGGAGTCCGTATATCTATGTTTTATTGGCTATGCATAGGCATTCAACTGTGTAGATCAAAACAAATTATGGCTAACATTGTAAACAAAAGACATTCCAGACTTGAAGCTCCTGTAACACATGAACATAAACTAAGACAGAGTCGTGTGCTTTTAATACACAAATTCAGTCTGTTGGTTAAGCAAATAACTCAAGAAAGTGGACGATTGGAGAAGACTCACAAACAACCTGTGAGACACAGATACCACAGCCTTGTTTGCTGAACATGAAAAGGCCTCTGTGCCTTTACTGAGACTACCGCCTTCGGTCTGGATCACTGAAAATGAAAAATTCTGATCTTTTCAGCAAAGCTGAGAAACTCGGCAGATCACCAGGAACGAGATCGAGGTCCCAAAATTTTGGAGCATGACTCTAGTCTTGAAAATCACTCGGCTCACTCCCTTCAGGAGGGAAGCTTCGGGGCCCCCACTTGTCGGAAATGCTAGATGGAAAACCTCCCTGGCTGAAGAGAACAATCACATTACATCCCCTCTCTGTGGGTAGTTTACTAACAGTCACTGGTCTACAGGGAAGTGCCGAGCTCCAGCACCCTTTGCCTAGATACAGGACAACTACACCCCCCTACTCTGCAGCTTCAGCTGAGGTCTCAGTGGCAATTGTGCCACGATGTAACTTCTTTCTCTGCTCAGTTTTGCTTCCCTCGCCCTTACATGTTTTTACCCAAAGGCATTCCCCAACAAAATGCCTGCACAACATTGGAGAGTCTGTTTCTCAGAACCTGACGGTAGTCAGTAAAACGAACCAAGCCACACCCAGTACCATTAAGTCTATTCTGCCTCACAGCCCTGGCAGAGAGCTGTGGAAGAAACAGTGGGTCACGAATCACTAGGTTAGTGGTCCCACACCAACCAGTTGCTTTTGGGGAGAAAGACAAAGCTTTCTGCTCCAGTGAAGAGGAGCAGCTTTGAAAACCCTCTGGAGCAGTTCCAGTCTGCCCGAGAGAATCGCTACTACCCAGGCTGCGGTCTTGACACCACTGTCATTTGCTCAGTCTGAACAAGTAACAGTCATGTTCTGACTCATTTAAAGGCCTGGTTATGTGCTGAGCTCAGCGCTGGAATTTTGAGCGAAGCCATGACACCCTTCACCTCATCAGTGTACAAGACAGGCTGTGCTGAACTGCCCGCAAAGAAGGACCCAGTCGGCACAGTAACAGAAACTTGGGGATCCCTGGTCTCCCAATGCCACCAGTCTCACTTCACCCTGCTGGCAAGGAGAAACAAGTCGGCCTTGCTCCCATGTTCCTCTGTCTATCCCCTCGCACCCTTACGACACGCCTCTCACTCCTTTCCTTGGATGGTCGGCTCTCTTTGTCTCAAACTCCGTTGGCTTCAGCTGCCCTTTCCCTTGGCCTGGGGTGGGGAGGGGGGAGTGTGTGCAGGCAGGGGTCACAGCTCCAAGAAGAGGCCCCCAGGGAAAGAAATGGGGACGCCCCAGGCCTACCAAGTGCAAGAGAGGGACTCCACAGAGAGGGCATCATGTTGACAGAGACCAGAACATTGCACAAGAATTTCAAGAGGCGGCCATTTATAAAATGTACATAAATTTAGAAACTGTTTCCGAAAGGTAGAGTCTTACACTTGCGTACCTGCTCAAGGGATCCATAAACTAAACTGACTTCCATGGAGGCGATTCTGACCCGTAGGACAGAACTGCACCTGTGAGTTTCTCCAGGAGCAGAGAGCTCGCTTTCTCCCATCGAATGGCTAGCTGTGTCCAAACGCCTGACCTTGTAGTTAGCAGCCCCATGTGTCACCACTCTGCCACTCCCGGGGCTGCTAAGAACCCCAGAATCGAAGGAACTGAAACCACGGGTGGGGCCCTGGCTCCAGGCTCACCCTCAAGCAGCGAAGACTTCGTGGGGCACACCTGGAAAGAAGCTGCAAGGAAAGGGGGCTACCACCCAACCTACCCAGGGCACGGTGTTCCTTGTGCCTTCTCCCTTCCTGGGCCCTGGATCCTCCCGATGACCACGCACGTGTGAAGGCAGCCTTCCATCCCAGACAACCCTTTTAAAATGTCAGAGGCAGCCTCCTGCCTCCCTGTTTATTCAAGGGTGGCATTTAAATCCCAAGAGGTGGTTTATCTGATTCTTTTTTAAAAATGTATCTCAGGATGACATTCCTAAGTTAGGCATCCACAGTGCCCTATTCTTCACTGTAAGCTGATGATACTTCCAGGTAGAGTGACAGCTGAGTAACAACCAGAACCCAGGGCTGTTAAGCCACCCTGCTTCATGGTGACCCCTGTGCATTAGAGAACTATACTCCCTAGGGATTTCCATGGTTGATATCTCTGGATCTATACCTGTGCATAGTCTCGACCCTCCAACCTTTCAGTTAGCAGCCAAGTCCGTGAATCACCCAGGGCAGCTTCCTTTTGGCCCCTCTCCTCCTACCCCTTTCCTGAAGTAATCTCCAGGCAGACTTCTATAAGTGTGGAGGAGTTGTGTTTGGCCATTACTTGGAAAATGAAAACTCCCCACCATCATTGAAGCACCTGAAGGGCCAGCGCCACCCTTCGTTGACAACTAGACCCTCTGACCGTACAGAGAGGGGCGATATCCATCACTGGGGGCACCTCAGGATGAGACACCAATGTGTCCGTGGAGAGGATGCTGTCATCGGCATCTCCGTGAGTGTGGGGAAGGATGCCCACAGACTCTCCCTGCTGCACACCCAGGAGGAGAAGCAGCTTATTGCTTTTCCTGAGACCTTGCTACCTAGCAGGCCCTATGGTTTTATAACCTAACAACCATTGATTTCTGCCAACAGCTCCGACACCTGCGATTCCCCTGTATGGTGGTGATTGCGTGAACGTCGGTAATTCACTTTCCTCTCTCTGCCTCTAATGCTGCCACCCTAGCAAACATACCTCTCCATAATTGCACCAGCTTCTCCTGGGCCCAGGCAGTCCTCTGGCCCACAGACCATCCCTATGGCCCCAGTTTCTCTGGGGACACAAGGGTCTCAGAGATGCAAAAAGCCTGAGACAG
The DNA here is from genome assembly GCA_004026705.1 of Nesogale talazaci. Classification (NCBI taxonomy): domain Eukaryota; kingdom Metazoa; phylum Chordata; class Mammalia; order Afrosoricida; family Tenrecidae; genus Nesogale; species Nesogale talazaci. The sequence continues at coordinate 132,047 of PVJH01003687.1, read as the reverse complement.
AAAAGTCGGCAGATTAGACTGACAGTCTGGGGGTGAAAAAAAAAAACAAAACCACATCTGTCACAGCTTACACGTCAGCTCCCTCTTTACAGGGTGAGCACCAACTTTAAACCAAGCACTGGGTTTAGTGTCAAAGCTACCAAATGATCTAAAGTCAGCCCTGAAGGAGCCCAGTGGGAGATAACATAATAGGTTTCAATGCAAAGCTATTCCAGCAGTTCATTTACATATAAGGTGCTATGGCAGACGTGGGGTCTGACTCACAGTGACCGCCGTGTACAACAGAACCACACTCCTCTGGTCCTGTGCCATTGTCATGATGGTTGCTCTGCTCAAGTTCACTACTGCCACACCTTCTGTGCGCCTTTCACCCACGGGGCTCCCTTCCAGCTTTGGCACAGAGAAGACTCTGTCGTCATCCACAGGGGTTTCACTGGCCCACTCTCGAGAGTAGGTACCAGGTCTAACTGCTTAGTCTCAGTCTGGAAGCTCTGCTGGAATCTGACCACCATGAGGAACCTTGCTGGCACTTGAAAAGCCCGTGACTAGCTTTCAACATCACAGTAGGTGCAAGTCACCACAGAATGACAAATTGGCAGGAAGATGGTAGTGGCACACAGATGCATGACTCAGAACAATTGAGGCCAGAGAAAAGGGTCTGGAAAACCCAGACAGTGCTTCTATTTAAGTCCACCCTCAGTGCCCTGATAAACTTGGACTAAATAAAGTGCTAAGCACTGGGGTAGAGAGGAGGTGGTTCCAGGAAGAGGGTGGACAGACAGGATGCAGCAACATGCCCAGGGGTGTATAAGCGATTCTCCCCCCAAAACACACATATACACACATACACGCAATGAAGAACCCACTGCCATCTAGTTGATTCAAACTCATGATCCCATGATCCCACATAGCACATTTAAAACTGTGTGTGCAGTAACCAGTTCAGAGGAGCCTGTAGCTGGCCCCCTTGGGACTCTGGGGCAGAGGGCAGACCTGCCTCCATCCTCCATCTTCCTTTACCTGTTCTGACACCAACCATTTCTCCCCTTGACAGTCTACTTCTTTTTTTTTTTTTTGCATCACTGCCCTCTGGTGGTGGGAATAGGAGGTCCAGCCTTTGCTCCTGTATAGCTGCTGCTGGATTTGAACTGCCATCCCAGTGGGCTGCAGTCCCGCGCACAACCACTATGCCACCAGGACTCAGCCCTACAGTCTACTTCTTTGTGAAGTTTGATAATTGCTTACACATAGCTACCCAGAACTCACAGACAATGCTCACAAGTAAGGGAGTTCTTAGGGGAGGTAAAAGGTTACAGCAAGCCACCATCCGTGAGCTTTTAGGATAGCAACACTGGTCCACAGTAATGCCTCTCAGCAGCCAACAGACAACTCTCTCTCCGGCTACAGCCAGATGGTCCCTGGGCTTCTGCCTCTGTGAGCCAGGAGGCCCATCTGCAGCTTGCCTATGTCTCCTTCCTGGGGCCTCTGGTCTCAAGCTCCATTCCTCAAACCCACCTCACTGCCAAGGGTCCTGAAATTCCTCTCTTGCTCCTACTTCAAAGACAGCTCTTTCCTAGAGGCAGGGGCAGGCCTCTGGAACTAACGTGAACTGAATAATTTCCCATAAATTGTTAATTCCATCTACTTATTTGTGAACACACCCCAAAATGATGAGATTTACAAAGACATAAGTAGAAGAACCATATTAGGAAATTTCACTCCACTAGACTGTAACTCTTTGTGTGTGTGTGTGTGTGTGTCTGTCAATTAAAGAGCAAGTATATTAAAGAGAAAGAGAAAAACAAAGTAGGAAAAAGAAGAAAGACCTGCATGGGTTGAGAGAGACTAAGTTCTATGCTGGGGCCATCCCCAGAGACAGGCGGGAGGTGGCTTAAACTCTTTACAAAGGCAGATCACCTCAACTTTCCCCAGCAGAGCAGCTGGTGGGGCTGAACTTCCCACCATGTGGTCACAGTCTCACATCTGCCCAGCACCACCACCAGCAGGGCTTGCACGCGCTCTCAGTCTCACTGCCACCAAGTCTGTTCAACTCTCATGCACCTGACAGGACAGGGGAGAAGGGCCTCTGTGGGCTGCCGAGAGGGTCACTCTTTCAGGGGTCAGAGTGCCTCTTCCCTATCAGCTTCAGACTGCCGACCTTCGATTAGCAGCCCTGGGCGTAACTCCCGACATCCCCAGGTAAGCGAGGAATCTGTAGTAGGTGAAGCAGAACAGACAGCAGAGGCTTCGTTGGAGAGAGGGCAGGACTCGGGTGCCTCTGCTCGGTGAGCCCAAACACACAGCGTGCGACCCAAACGGAGGGACAGTGGCAAAGGCAAAGACCAGTCCAAGAGACCAATGGCTACCTCGGCTCAGGTGGGAGGTGGGCCGACAGTAAGGAATCCAGACGAAATTGAGACTCCCTGATGACGCCCTCAAAATCCAGTCCTCCTCCTGAAGCACGACTAGGTGCCAAGGTCCAAGGCCAACTTCAACGTGCATCTTGCAGCTGTGACCCTCCAAGTAACAAATTCAAGAATCCACAGGAACCCCAGGTTTTTGAGGGTTTGCCCTGAGGTCCACAGAAACACACGGCCGACCTCAGGTCAAACTTAGGCCACAGCTGGCTGGAGGTTGGCGCCCACATCACGTCTCAGCCAACCCCTTCACTGTCCATCAACCCAGTGGTTCTCCGCCTTCCTAAGGCTGAGATCCCCTCATACAATTCATCATGTGGTGATGACCCTCAACCATCAAATTATTTTTGTGGCTACTGTTATGAATCGGGTGGCCCCTGTGAAAGGGTTGTTCAACCCTCAAAGGGGTCACGACCCACAAGTTGAGAACTGCTGCTCCAACTCCCCAGCCCTGCCAGGCACCTGACTGCCTGCGTCATCCCCCATTGAATATTTAAATCTCCCATTTGCTTCCCTCATGGCTCCCAGTTTGAGGTCTTGATTTATTTGCTTCTTTCCCCTCACAGATCCTGGATGTAATCTTCCAACAAACATTTCTAAGATGCAAGCTCTTAACTGGGAGCAGTAGTGGGCTCAGTTGTGATATCTCAGCCTTCCACATGAGTTAGACACGCCTCAGTGAAGGGGTGGAGCCCAACCCATCATTCAGATCACAGACTTATGACATCTCCTTGGGGGTGTGGTCCTTTACATAAAGAGAGATCTCAAATGGAGCCATGTTCCTTTTTGCCCTTGACCTTCTGGTAGAGCTGGATCCTGTGCCCAGTTACTTGATCCACTACTGACTCCCTAATGATGGATTCACTCAGCTGACCCCAGATCTATTTACCTCTGCAGCCAACATACTGTTACCCACCTCCCCCCCCCCCCCCCCCCATCCCACCTTGCTGCCTATCAGATCCACAGGTATAGAAGCCTGACTTACACTGGACTGGGGTTACCTATTCCTACAACTGTATAAGCCATTTCTTGAAATGAATCTCTTCCGACATACAAATACCCACAAGCATCACTCGTCTACGTCTTTAAAGAACTCAACAGAGCTGAGAGAGCCAGGCTGGACTCCAATTAGCACAGCTCAAATATAGCTAGCCCCCACCTGACCGTGCAGACTTGTGTTTTGCTGTGAGGCTGAGCAGACTTCAGAGGCATTTCTACATTACTACAGATGCAATAGGGTGTGTGTGTGTGTGTGTGTGTGTGTGTGTAGAGAGAGAGAGAGAGAGTGAGAGAGAGAGAGAGAGAGAGAGAGAGAGAGAGAATGGTCTCATGACAGCTAGGTATCTCATTTGCATTTCCAAGTGGGGTCATCAGACTGCTACCTGATTGTAAGGTTAAACTCCACCCCTACAGTTTTATATATCTTCAAGTTGACATGGAATTAGGTAACGACCACACAATATGTTGAACTATTTATTTTTGCTGAGCACATATCACATACTATCTGTGGTCCTCATTTATCTCCTTCTTCCTGGCTTAGCCTTCCTAACTACATGCTCTGTACTTGTCCACTTTACTCAACCCTGTGACTGTGCATGTGCATCAAATCAGGATTATGGTTGAGACAATTAATCTATACCAGAGACACAAAGATAAAGGCTTACCCCTGTCTCTTTCTCCAGACAAATAACCCTCTCTCTGTGATGGCATTCTTCTTCCTTTTCCTTATTACAGTCACTGGATCAAAACCTATCTTAACTTCTTGGGAAATTCCCCTAAATGAGGCATATTTGACTTTTCAGCAATACAATTTTAAATCCAATCTCTCCCCGGAGCATGAATCATTTCAGCAGAGGGATCATTCCATCTACTTAATTTTGGAGCTTCCTGGCTTCAACTTCAGAAGGGGGCGTCTTCTACATTTACTATCCGAAGATGTCTCTTATTTGTATCTGTGTCCTTCATTGAGCAGAGAGGAAAGAGCTGCACTCACTCACTTCTAGTAGCTGTGGGACTGTGAGCAAATCCCATAGACCTATGGAACCTCTCTGCTCTGGCCCTCTTTGTTCCACTTTTGAGCAAATTAATTAGATGACATCATTTTTGAATACTTTCCAGTTTTAACATTTCTTTTTAGATAAGCTCATCCTAAGATGGAAACTAGTGGGACTGGAGAAAGGCATAGAACACAAAGGAGGAAAAGCTGTTTTGGGAGCTCTGACTCATAGCCACCCTGTTCCTAAGAGACCACCATCCTCACATCATTGAGCCCACTGATGCAGCCCTGCTGTCAACCCATCTCACTGAGAAGTTCTTACTTTCTCACTGACACTCCAACATCACCACCCGCAATGTCCAGCAGTGGACATTTTGTCCAGCAGTGGACATTTTAGTGACATGCTCAAATTAAGCGAGACTAATTCTCAACATCTGGGTTCCTGAGAAGCCTTCTGGTTGTATTTTCGCCAGGACATATTTGCTCACTCTTCAGACAGTCCTTGGATTATTCAATATTCTTTGCCAACACCACCGCAATTTACATCAGTCAATTCTTCTTTGGTCATTCTTTTTTTTCATATGCATATAAAGCAAGTATACAAACTCTGGCTTGAGGGACCATGAGAAAGAATAGGATCTGGGATCGTTAAGGCTTGTCTTAAAACTAGCAGCCATCTACTGAATGTGTTAGTCTGGGTTGGCTAGAGAAACAAATCCATAGACACTCAGATGTGTATAAGAGCTTTATATAAAAGAGCAACTGTAAATTGAGAAAACATCCCAGGCCAGTCCAGATCAAGTCCAGAAGTCTGATATTAGCCCATGTGTCTGACACTAGTCCATGAAGTCCTCTTTAAGTTCACAGAGAACATGCAATGATGCCAAATGCAGGAAGATCAAAGACCAGTGGGTAGACAGTCTTGTGGATCCAGTGGCAGTGGAAGCGTCTCATCACTGGTATGGGTTATCTCAGGACTGGCATAGGTCTCCTCCAGCTCTCTGAGTATCTCCACAGCTGGAAAGGGAAGGCCAAGAGACTAGAGCTAGTCTCCAGTGAGCTATTTATCTCCTTTGAATCTCCAAATGAGGTCATCAAGCTTTAACCTAATTGACATGGTAGACTTCATTTCTTCAAGTAGACAGGCAATATAACTGCCATGAGGAATCAACTAAGTCTACAAGGAAGTAGCACACCAGTCTGTGTGATCTAAGGATTGTAAATCATAAAATCGAAACCTAAAGGAGGGAATGGTATCAGAGCTTAAATTGGGAACTCCTTATTTGCAGAAGGCTATGGATGACAGTGGAAGTCCAAAATCCATTCACAGAGTCCACACATAGATTAAGCCTTTGGTGACTACCCTGTGAACATAGTCCATGGATATAAAAACAATGTAAAGCCAATTATGGCAGACGTAGATAGGCTAAAATCCAATATCTTATCATTTGATCTCCCTTTTGACCCATTTTATGTATTTTATTTTTTATTAATAAATCACTTTATTGGGAGCTCTTCTAACAAGCCATACATCAATTATACCAAATACATTTGTATATATATTACCACCATCATTTCCAAATCATTTTTTTTCTACTTGAGCCCTTGATATCAGCTCCTCAATCCCTCCCATCCTCGTGAACCCTTGATAAATTATAAATTATTATATATTCTCATATCTTACACCATCTGCTATCTCCCTTCACCCACATTTCTATTGTTCATCCCCACTTTTCTCTATTTTGTCTAGTCATTGATGTTGAGGGATTTTTTTGCTTCCTTGCTTGATTCCTGATTGTGTTTTGTAAGATTTTGTATATATTAAATATATATGGGTATATCTATAGAGACAGTAACTGAATTAATAATTACTCAGAGGCTTGGCCATGATGATGGGGAGTTAACAACAAGTCCAAGAAGAAAATATTCTGAAATTGATTGTGGCGGTGATTGTACTTTTCTTAATATAATTGGGCATACAAACTGTGTGATTGTTAAATACATACCCCAAATAAACTATTAAAAATAAAACAAATACCCTGGCTTGGGTCAGGGTCATATCATCGATGTGATATTCTGGTTTTTTAATACTTTAGAAAGTGTTTTGCACCTCGTTTGGCTGCTGATTTAATGAGCTGCTTCCATGGACATTGGTTTTTGATCCAAGAAAAACGCCATCCATGACTTTAATTTTTTCCACCAGTTACCACAAAGTCCTTTGTGGCAACCGGGCATGGGCAGCTGCCTATGTCACTTGCTTTTGCAAATTAAGGGAGTTTATTATAGTGCACATCAATTCAGTCAGAGCTTGGCCAGTGTCTACTACCTGTTAGGTCTTTTGTGTGGGGACTGGAGAAAAGGCATAGTTTCGTCTACACCAGAAATCCCATGTCCCTTCCACATGCCTGTGGCATTCCTCTTTAAGTTACATTATGACAATTTTCCGACTCAAAAGGAAAATTGCCTGTTATACCTTTATGAGGCATCACCACTGTCTTTTAGAGACAAGTGGAATGCTGTTGCTGTTAGCTGCTGTGGAATTAGCCTCCGGCATGGGGGGACCTGTGCAAAGCAGACTGAAGCACAGGGCAGGTCTGTACCACGGTTCAGTGCAAACCACACTGAAGGCCCTAGTTCTTTACCTTCATCAGTTAGGGCAAGAGAAGGGCAAGAGAAGTCACAAAGGGGGCAATTTGGTAAGAATGAGATGGGAGAATACAGCCAGTTTCTGATCTCAACGGAGGAAAATGTGACACAAGGATTATTGACAAAGGTGTGGACAAGGTATAGGGGAATTCCAAGAAAACCCCAGGAACCTCTAAACACCACAAGGCCTGAAGGGACATGGGTAGGGAAGTGGCTTCCCGAGTCCCAAAGAGTTGTAGCCATGGAGGCAGAGGAACCCATCCAAGCAGAGGTAACCCAGAGTAAACGCTGGGGGATAAATTTCCCATTAGAGCATAGTCCTCTGGTCTCCTGTTGGTTCCAACTGGAAGACTTCAGAAGAAGGGACTCCTGGTCATTCCACCTGCCGGATTTCAGAGCAGGGTGAGCAGTAAGTTTGGAAGATAAATGGAAAATTTCCAGTGAAGACTATGCCTATCGCACATTTGAGCTCTGTTACCATGTTCTTGGAAAACACAGAGCCAGCATGAGTGATCACTTGTTGACCACTGCTAGCCTGGTGCAGAGGTGATCCACGCTGTGACTGACAGGGACACACAGGGTCAGAATCAGGAAGATTGGCACAGAGATGAACTTGTAACCCAGAGCTCCACAACAAGAATTAAGAAAGAAGGGGGTTAAGAATTAACAGAAGGCCGAGGGCAGTTCTAGAGGTTGTCTAACAACCAAACTCAAGGGAAATAGGTCATGACACATTCCAATAAGCAGGTTCCTCTTGTTCTAACTGGCTCCTCTGGATCCACCAACCACAGGTGCTATAGTTTCCAACTAAATGTTAGAGTCCCGATGTCTTTAGAAGATATCTTCCTGCATGCCCAGGGAGCTTCTTCCTCAGTGACTCTGATGCGTCACCATTCTGAGAGAGGGGAAATTCAAGTGCCTCGAGCAGCCTGTGCCTGAGTGTGCCACAGAGAGAAATGATGATCACGCAACACCTCCTTCAATTACGAGCAACTCCTCGTGATCTCTGAGACTACTGTGAAGAGAAACAAAAGGGCAGGGACACTGCTAACTCCTCTGGAGAGTAGATGTGCCTCGGAGAGGATGACAGTCACAGAAAGGGCAGATGACAAGTTACGATTCATTTTTCTCTTTTCCTTAGGACCTAACCTAAGTAGCATATATCCTTAGTTCTACTGGCTTAAAAAGTGCTAACAATGGAGATTTGTCTTCACTCTGAAAGATCTGAACAGAGAAGGCGTGAACCTGTGTTTCCCCACCTTCATCCCCTTGCAGCTGAATAGCCTGGACAGGCCTCTCTTGAATGTGAGCGAAAGAAATACACCCTCATTCGGAAGAAGTTATAAGAGCATCTTCTCTCATGTTGGAAGTTGTGCAACCTAGATTCTTTTGAAATTGTTCACTGTAACTTTGATAATTACTTTAGCTCTCTGAATGACAGCGTCTTGACAGTAAAATAAAAATAACAGTATTTCCTACAGAGAGTGTTGCCAGGACTACAGAAGCTATTCAAAGTAAGTATGTCACATTACTACATCTTCATCTGCCCCTCTGAAAATGCTAAGTTTAGAGTCAGTCTGGCCGAATTATTTTCAAAATATTGAGGGGTAGTAGGACTCTGCCTTTTTTCCCCCTCTTCCAGATGAAGAAAACAAACAAAAAAACTCCACTTTGCTTTAAAAAACTTCCAAAGATCTGTAGTCCTAAACACTCCATAGGAAGCTTTATTCGTCAGGGACAGTAATTGAAAAGGTAAGCAAAGAGTTCTATAATTATTCTCAGGTTCTGGAATCTTACTATCACTTGGGCTAGTTTGATTTCCGCTGCATTCTTTTTCACCCTCCAAAAGAGCACACAACACACAAGGAAGGGGAAACGTCATTTGCGTTAAGTTCATGGCATCCCATTTCATTTCCACATTTTGCATTCCTTGAGCAGGGCCGGAATTCCAAGTCTTAGTGAGTGAGTCCTGGGAAAAGTCCTTTGCTTCTTTTAAGGATGAAGCTAAAAACATCTGAGTGTGGGGTGCATGAAAATCTTTTAGTGGTATTATAAATTTAGTATCACTTTTAATAATAACTTTATTTCTACCAGCGCTTGTTCATTCAGACCCATCTTCCCATCTTTAGTAAACTCACAATGGAAAAGCAGCTCATATGACCCAGGCCCCACTGCTGGCACTCATAAGTGTCCACCAATGTCACAAGCACACATAGCAACATCCTTATGAGCCATTTTCACAAAGTGACTGGAAGAGAGAGCATGAGTCCCTTCATGTATCTTCTAACCCCAATAAACTGGTTATCAGGAGACCTAAATGTACTTCACCTGTGAGATGCTTACAGTAAACTTCCTCTTTGTTGTGGCTGATGTTGTCAACTGCCATCAAGCCAGGAAGGCGCCACCCCATGCACAACAGAACGAAATAACTCCTTAACCTCTTCATGTCATTCCTATCACATAGATTCTGATGTGATACCTTATCTTTCCTCCACAGATTGTGTTGGTAACGACAAAAGACACATCCCTAAGGAGCTGGTCCTTACCCATCTTCCCAATGACCAGTTACAGATCAGACTTTTGTAAGCTTTGGGCTTTTCATTGGGTGGTTTTCAGAAGTAGATCTCCAGGTCGTTCTTCCTAGTGTATGTCATTGCTGTGAAAGGGCTGCTGACACCTGTTCAGCACCATAACAATAGCAGAGTCTCTGCAGATATATGGAGATGGCTGCAGATGAGGGGGACTGGCTGTCAATAGGCCCCAAGTCTCTCCCAAGCAGAAAATCAGAATTCTACTGTTCCTTCTACGCTCCCTGAAATACAATAATGTCACAGTTCTTCACAGTCCTTTTTCAAAGCTTACATTTGTTTCCTGGTACAGAAAAAATAGACCATTAGGCGTATATTCTTACCAATATGGGAAATGACCTCTTTAAAAGGTCATATGGTATTATATTAATCAGATCATAAAAACGTCGTCCAGCTGTTGGACAGGATTGCTTTAAGATCAGTACTCTGCCAAAAACGCGTCATTGATCCTCACGAACAGTGAAGAAACCCTAAATGTTGAAGCAGATGAGGCTCAAAACAGATCTTTCTGGGCTTGGAGCCTTCCCATAATTTGCTATCATTGTAGGGCTGTTTTGTATGCTTTTCCCTCAACTCTTTAAGTCGGAGCTAGTTTTTCCTTCTGAATTTTAAAGGCTGTACGATCCACATAGTTCAGGGACAGTTGACTTTATGGGTCTCTCTTTGTTGACGAGCTCAAAAGGCGGGTGGGGAAAACGACACAGTCATTAAAGACAAGACAAATTTTACAAAACTGCCAGATAATCAGTCTGAGCCTAAAAGATCATTCTCAAAAAGTAAACAAAATGGTTCTTAAATCTCTCTTTGATGACTGTGCTTTTGATTTTGATTTCCTTTCTCCCTCTTGGAGGCAGTTATCTACCTACAATGGCAATTTCTCCTCCGTGAATGGAGATTAGCCACATTCACTTAAGAAAAAAAATACACATTTGTCTCAGATGTTATGTCCCTTCCAACAGCCCAAAACATCACTCCCAAGATAAATGAGGCCGAATCATCCCAGACCCTTGGTTCTCCCTTTTTTCATGAAGAAACCTAAACTCCTTCATGCCTCAGCTTATCATCACATGGATTCCAACGTGCCACAGAGCAATCATCTTTCCTCCATGTAGTGTGCTGTCAAGACAGAGGACACATCCTAAAGGGGCCTAAGATGCTGAATAAATTACACAGTGTGACCTTCCCAATCCGCACCTCAATACACTCATTTAATGGAGGCAAAATTGAATTACAATGAATCTAGAGAAGCCTGAAGAAAAAAAGAAGAAGAAAAGGTTGCCAAGAAAACAAAGAGGAAGCTTGGGAGATGGAACACTCAGTTTGATAGATTGATAAACTATGGGTGAATCTTTATTTCTTCATTCAGGTGGTAAACAAATATTAACTACATTCTTATAGTGCTGCCCGGAATGCTATGATTTATGAGCTTTTGCTTTTATGAAAAATTATCTTGTGACACATAATACATATTCAAAATAAGAAATTTGGGAGATATTGATGCATAAAAGAAGAAAATAAAAGGCATCCATAGGTACATAATTAGATGACAAAAAGACAATACCCATTGACCCTGCTCGAACAGTGTTTAAAGCACTTTGCTTCCAGCTCCACGCAGCAGTTTGAATACACCAGTGGCTCTTCAGGACAAAGATCTGGCAGCAGTCTGCTTCTGTAAGACTTGCAGCCTGCGGAGTGCCACAAGGCTGCTCAACTCTGTCTGATCAGGTCACTCTGAGTCAAAACCAACTGGACAGAAATAGGTGTGGGGTTCTGGTTTGGCTGTACAGATAGCTGGAGTCTTTGGATGATACAAATAATATACAAGTTTGGCTGGTAAATAAAGGGTTTGTGGTTTGAGTCCACTCAAAGCATTTCAATAGAAATCCAGGTAGGAAAATCACCGCCTGAAAACCCTGTGGAATTCAGCTCTATTCTGAATGGTGTGGCCCATCATAAGTAAGTCATTTCCACAGCAACTACCATAGTTCTAAAGGACTACTTGTTGATTTCTATCCTGACTTGGACTTTTCTGGGTTTTTTGCATCAAGAAGGTCAAAGTTATAACAGATGATTCTTATATGCCTTTCAAGAATCCCTGAGAGTCTTTTGAAAATTCATTCCTATCTCCCTGATCATGGTCCAACCCTCCAGTGGAAATCTTCTTATTGGTGGAGCCCGCAGCCCAGACTTGTGCCATTCAGCACAGCACACCCCATCCATCGCACTGTCCCCACCCTGCTAAAGCTGGTTCATGAGGGCTCAGGATCTAAGCCGGCTCCATCCCAGTCAAGCTCAGAACCTCTACTGGGCACTCCAGACAAGGAATCATTCTTCTCTGAAATAAACTGGAAGCTGCCAGGTGAAAGCCTGCATGTGATTGGAGACCAAACACAGGAGACAGAGAGAAGGGTGGGGGAAGAAGACCCATGCTGAAGATTTCATGTATGCCTCAGTGGGCAGCCATCCCTAAAAGTAAAGTGACCAGACGTCCCACTTTTCAACAATTTAATAATGTCCCACGGCGTTTTAAAATTAAAATAAATATATTAAATACTATTTTTGCATTCTATGAAGATTTTTGTTGCTCAATATAGCAACAAAACAACCCCCACCCCCACCCCCAGGTCAATGGTTGTCCCGTTTAAAATCTGGTCACTTCACTAAAAGACAAGTTCTGTCAGTGGACTGTAAAATGGAATGAGCCAATATTCCCTTCTTGACTTCACCTGGTTTGAGTTGGGCTTTCTATCACTTCCAAATCGAGCCGTCTAAACAGACAAAATGCTGCACCTACTCTTAAGAAAGAAGTCAAGCCAGTGAGTGGACAGTCAGCTCCGAGTCTTGATGACACCACGTCCCGCAGAGAAGAGCTCTCTGCTCCCTAGGTTTCTCCAACCTCTCATCACTGAGTTAGGACCGAAATGCATTAACCATTGATACCATCCAAGGACTCTTCTACATACTAACGAAATTACAGAAACATTAGCCCCATGAAGACAAGGGCGTCATTTTGTTCACAGCCCCAGCACTTAGTACAGAACAGGTATCCAATGAATAGTTCACTACTTATACAAGCAGCCATCTAATGTCCAGTTGTAATTTCAGTATGAAAGGGATTAGCCCTATATACTTCAGAAAAACATGACCCATTTATTATTATTAAAAGATCATTTTATTGGGGGTTCTTACAACTCCTATGACAATCCATACATCAATTGTATTAAGTATATTTATACATATGTTGTCATCATTCTTTTCTATTTACTTCCTATTAAACCCTTGATATCAGCTTCTCTTTTTTCCCCTCCCTATCAAATCCCCACCCTCATGACCCTTTGACTAATTATAAATTATTTTTTTCATATCTCACATGGACCATTGTCTCCCCTCCCCCCTGGTTTCGGTTATTTATCCCCCTAGAAGGGGGTGTGTGTCGTTAATTCATAAAAATAGAGGTGTTGATCTATGTACATATATTTCTATGGAAATACACTGAGGTACTGAATGAACTTTGGGCCTCTGTTCATAACTTCCCTCAATGCAAGAACACTTTTTTCTAACAAACTGGCATTCTGTGATGCTCACCCTCCTGACACAATCAGTGAAGACAAAGCAGGTGCATAAGCAAATGTGGTGAAGAAAGCAGATGGTGCCCGGCTATCAAAAGATATGCACCTGGGGTCCCACAGAATGAAACCTAGCTCAGACTGTGTCATTTTCATAATCATTGCTGTGCTTGAGCCCATTGTTCTGATTACTGTCAATGGACCTCATCTTCACTGACTTCTGCTTTACCAAAAGCATGATAGCCTTTCCTAGTGACTATTCCTTCCAGATCAATGCTCATCAGAAGCATCAGTCAAGAGATCAAGCAATACATTGCATTGGCAAAATCTGCTGCACTAGAGCTCTTTAAACTGTTGCAAAGCAGAGAGATTACGTAGAAGATTAAGTACACCTTGCCCTGATCCAAACCAAACCATTTTTTTCTTTTCTTTTTAATCATTTTATTGGGTACTCATACAACTCTTTTCTTTTCCTGAGACTGTACATCTTCTTATTTTTTAAGTTATTTTATTGGGAGCTCTTACAGCTCTTATAATGTTTCATATATCAGTTGTATCAGTCATATTTGTACATATGTTGCCATCATTTCCAAAACATTTTTACTTGAGTCCTCACTATAAGCTTTTTTAAAAAATCATTTTACTGGGGGCTCATAAAACTCCTATCATTATTAATATATATCTCCACTGTATGCAGACATTTGCATATTTGGTGCCATGATCATTCTTGAAACATCCTCCTTCTACCTAGACCCCCAGTACTAGCTCCCCATATTTCCCCTCCCTTCCCACTCCCCCTGCCCCATGAACTCTTAACAACTCTTATCAAAACCCATCCATCCATCCATTGTGTCAAGCACATATGTACATTTGCTGCCATCATCAATTTCAAAACATGTCCTTTCTACTTGAGCTCTTGGTATCAGATTCTTAATTTTTCCACTCCCTTCCCTCTCCTCTCTCCCTCATAAACCCTTGATAATTTATAAATTATTATTTTTCATGTCTTACACTGACCAATGTCTCTCTTCACCCACTTTTCTGTTTTCCATCTCACTGGGAAAGGGTTATATAGAAAACATTATGATAGGCTCCCCCTTTCTCCCTCCCACCTTCCCATTAGCTTCCTGGTATGGCTACTCTCAATATTCATCCCGAGGGGGTTATCTGTCCTGGATTCCCTGTGTTTCCAGCTCTTATCTGTACCAGTGTACATGCTCTGGTCTAGTCAGATTTGTAAGGTAGAATTGGGGTCATGATAGTGGTGGGTAGGAAGCATTGAAGAACTAGAGGAAAGTTGTTCCATCTATCCTATACTGTACCCTGACTGATTCATCAATAATTCTGCAACCCTTCTGCAAAGAGATGTCCAATGGCCTACAGATGGACTTTGGGTCTCCATTCTGCACTGCCCCTCATTCACAAATAATAGGAGTTTTTGTTCTGGGTCTTTGATCCCATTGTCAACTCATGATCACGCAGGTTGGTGTGCTTCTTCCATGTGGGCTTTGTTGCTTCTCAGAGAGATGGCTGTTTATCTTCAAGCGTTTTAAGACCCCAGATGCTCTATTTTTTTATAGCCAGGCACCATCAGCTTTCTATACCATATTTGCTTATGTACCTGCTTTCTTTTCAGCGATCTTGTTGGGAAGGTGAGTATTGTGGAATAGTTAATAGAACAAAAGTATTCTTGTGTCCAGGGAGTACTTGAGTAAAGGTCCAATGTCCATCTGCTACCTTAATACTAAACCTATAAATATATGTACATAGATCTAATTCCCCATCATGGTATATAAATATATTTACATATGTGCATGCCTATATTTAGAACTCTATAAATGTCCTTTGCCTCCTATTTCTTTCCTCTGCTTCTTTTTAGTTTCCTCTTGTTCCACTATCATGCTCAGCCTTCATTTGGGTTTCAGTAATTCTTCTCTGTTACAGTGCCCTTGATCAAGCCCTACCAGGCCTCCTACACCCTCCTTGCCATAGATTTTAAATACCTTGTTGTTCCCTTTTGCCTGGGTTTGCTAGCACCCACTTCCTTTCCTCTGCTCCCCCCTCCTCCATGCCTGCACCGCCCTCCCCCCACCCCAGCCAGACAGTTTGTACTGTGGCTGTCTCATCCAATGCAAGTCAAGATTTCCCATATGTGATAGAAAGAGGCTGGTTTCAAGCTGCAGTTTCCTAAAATTCCATGAAGAAAGAAAGTCTGTGACACTAACCAATGCATAACTATATATACTTTTAAGATCAATACACAATCAGACAACTACAGAGTACTTTAATACTGATTCAATAAATATTACACACAAAAAAGTGTTTTTTGAGTGCCTACTTGGTGAAAAGCATTCTGCCTACCCACACCAAAAAAGAATAAGATATGGTCCATAGATCCAAGAAAGAGAGCCAAAAGCACGCATGTAAATAAATGGCAAAATAAAATATATGCTAGGTGGAAAAGCAGGAAGACTAAATCTGATGTCAGAAAGTTGTGTGTGTGTGTGTGTGTGTGTGTGTGTGTGTACAGAGCTCATGTAATCTCTGGGAACACACATGGGAAAGAAAGAAATGGTTGAAAACAGAACAGCTGGAGAAGAATAAGGGGAGGGAAAAACAATCACGTTTCTGACATGGGACAAGCAAAACAAAGATAAATTCAATGCACGACCACAACCACAGCTTAGAAAGTCCCCACCACTTTCTACCAATCAGGAGACATGGACTACTCGGAGTGACAGAAGACAGTACTAGCAAGGTAAAAAATGGTAACTTACTAGAAGTGTTACCAACTTTTGAAGCCAGGACTTGTCTGGGGAAAACATGCAATTTGGGGGCCATGACAAACCTAAATTTGTTATCTCTTGAATAGACAGATCACACCAGCTTTGCAGCAGTCCCTTGACTTGCTTCAAAACAACAGAGGGTAAAAAACTGTTTGACAGCCTGCAATATGCTGTAGAAATTCCTCTCTATTATTATTATTTTTCCCTCCCATTGTGACATATCCTTTCCCCACTCAAGCCGGCCTTCCTTTCATGTTAATCACCCATGCTGCTTCAGGAGAAATAAGTCAGCTAGGACATATGACAAGGGCATGGTCTTATCTATCAATAGTGCCCTGTCTTGCGTGGGTTCAAACACTAGGCAGAGACTCAGGCCTCCGAGAAGCTCACAGTGAACTATTTGTAGCTGAACACATGGTGTCTCCATCAAAGGAGCTTTGTTTATGTATTACTAACCTGACATCACTTTATAGTAGTGACAATCACAACAAAAAATAAGGTTCTTACAAGGGCTTAAAAATCTACTTGCGATAGCTGGGGATCTTCACTCACCTTACTAATTCCACATTAGTTCAACCACATTACACCTGTTTCTATTTCTGAACGTGTCAGCTGCTGCCAGTGGTTCTTAGAATCTTCATTTCGCTAAGGGAGGGTGATCTTTGCCTATCCTTACAGCATCCTCTACCTCATAAAGCAACATCACAAGGGTCCAGTACAAGCTGAAAGTGTCAGGGCTTTTAACTGACTGTTTTGGTTTTGTTGTGTTTTGCTTGTTTTTTTTTTTCCAGTTTTTATTCACTCTCCATTGTCAAAGTGGAATACTCTGTGCTCCAGACAATTCTAGGAAATTTTGCTATTAGTCACCATCCCATCAGCTCGGCCTCATGGGGACTTAACAGCCAACAGAAGTCGCGGATTTCTAATCCAGTGCCACCTTCCCAATCGTTAGTGATGTCAGGGAGATGATGCCTCCCAGCCCAAAGGGAATGTCTTCCAGCGTTTCCTCAGACAATGTTCTGCTGTGATCCATAGGGCTTTCACTGGCTCATAAACAAAGGTAGACCTCCAGACTTTTCTTCCTGTCTTAGCCAGGAAGTTCTGCTGAAACCCGTCAAATTTGGTGACGCTGCTGGTATTTGAAATACAAGTGGCATAGGTTCCAGCAGTCACAGTAACACACAAGCCACCACAATACAAGCTGAGAGGCAGGTGGTAATGAAAGCACGTAACACATATTAAAGAACTAAAACCAAGTCTGTCTTTCCAATCTCACAGGTCTGCCACACGCAGCCTTGTTGTTTCATGCTCCTGGGTTCTTTATTTTCTCAATCAAATCAATGCTACTATGATTCCAGAGATGGGAGAAGTCTAAATACCAAGTGATTCCACAGCGCTTCTCGTGGATCTCTTTAGAGAGTTTATTAGTTAAGACCAAAGAAGACAAATGGACATTCTGTGAGCATTAAATGTTTCAAAACATTGACTAGTTTTACTTCACTTTGGCCACTTCTACTTACCTGTTCAGTCCTTCATTTTTAAAATTGCTTTCATGCTCTGTAGACCAATGCCCGGTAGTCAGTTGCTCCCTGAAGAATTAATTTCTTTCTCATGTGAACAGATCGAAAAACAGAGAGCCAAGGAACGTCTTCACTGTTATAGGATGGACTATCAGGATAAGGGACAGCCTACAGAGGCACTCTTCTCAGGAGAGATCATTAATTGCAGAAGACACAGTTGTTCTTCAGCCAAGAGGATCACATGAGCCACTGCTCTTAAACACAAAAATCTTCAAGCTAATAGAACTCATTTGTCATTTGCCATGGAACCTCTGCCAGCAAAAGTAGGTTACTCTGAATGACAGTCCCAAGAGAAATTGTAAGATGGAACTAGAAAACCAATCTGTCAACAAACAGGTCTACATCTGAGTGACAAAAGGTGGGCTACATAAGATACATGGAGGGGGTCTAGAGCTGTCCTTGTCCTCTAGAAGATTTCAATATAGTGGGAAAAGGTAAACAAAGGAAATGTTTCCAAGATATTTTAGCTGCAAGATATGTACCTGGAAGATTGCCAAAACCAAAATAGCATTGACCTACCAATCTTTTATGTTTCCTCTTTTTAGGTGAAAGCTTGCACCATGAATAGGCTCTTATTTAACAATTTTCATGAAAATGCTCTGTAACTTTGCTTATAATTTTTGCACCATGCCAGCTTTCTCCTTTCATTTGATGTGCTCTGTTCCCATTGACCGGGCTTCCCTTCCCCTCCCCTTGCCTCTTCATCTTTGGGTACATGTGGACTGTGTGCTGTCATAAAGTTCATTGCTATCAGAGATCCATAACCCTCTTTTTAATTTTATAATAAAAACTATTGTCTGGCTAAAAGTTGTTCTAAAAGTAGTTTCAGATTTAGGTCTAAAGGGAATCTGAGAGCAACACTTTCAGGGATTCCTCTGGTCTCTAGACACCCAGTAAGTGTGTTCTTGTCTATACGGTTGAATTTTGTTCTGTGTTTGTCTCCCATTCTAACTGGGCTCTTCTATTGTCTCCTTGGTCAAAATGGTGAGCAGTGACAGCAGGGCACTGTCCAGTTCTTCTGGTCTCAGGGTAAAAGAAGTAGTTGTTCACGAACCTATTAGTCTTAGACTAGTTTCTTCCGTAAGTCCTCCCCACCCCCGCTCTTCTATTCCAGACTAATAGAGATGAATAATTGTGTCTTAGACCGCTGATAAAAAGTCTTTAAGATCCCAGGTGCTACTCAATAAATCAGTGTGTACAACATTCACTTTTTGAAGTACACATTTTTTCATCCTTTTGTTTTTGACCTATTTATGTCTTTGTTTCTAAAAATGTACATAAAACTGATTTATATCTCTGTTTCTAAGGCAATATATTCATGTGCCATTTTTTAAAACTCTTTTTCCACACTGTTCCTTCACTGGCCCATTTAAATCATTTACATACAGTGTGATTATCAACAGCTATAAATTTACTATTGCCATTTTGTTATGCTTGGAGTAGGGACAGTAATGTTGACAATATCTGTATTCTGCTGAATTCTCTGTAGTGTTCTTTATGTTTATAGATAGTCCTTTCATTCCCTTCATGGTGCCGAATTTGTTTTACTGGGTCTTTGAAATTTTCTTCTTTATTTTGTCAAGTACTTTTAGTAATTTTCTTTGTGGTTACCTTATTTTCCTAAATTTAAGAATATTTTATTGACATCTCCCTGACTTCTTCTCCATGTCAAAATTTTACCATTACACCATTCACTCCCCCTTTTAAGTTGTCACTCATTACAGATTGATATCTCTATTTCTCGTTATAGGTCTGTAGCTTTACTATATTTTCGAGAGTTCTTTAAGCTGGATTCTGGGCAATGCTACTCTGGTGGGGGTGGTTCTCTGTCCAAAGAACTCTCTTTATACAGAGAGTTGGTCTGGTTTATAGAAATGCTCATTAAGTTCTGCTTACCTGGGACAGTTCTAATTTCATTAGTACACTTGAAAGACAACTTTGTTGGACAGAGGAGTTTGTTTTCTTTTAATATGTCATCCCCTTCCCTCTATGCATAAATACTGTCAAGAAGTCAACACTGAAGTCTTACTGGTGTGCTTTGGTAAATAATATTTCACTTCTCATGAACTGCTCTCAGAATTCTTGGTCTTTTGTTTTAGAAAGTTTGGCTGTTGTATGTGTTGGTGACATCCTTTGGGGGTCTATCCTGTTTGGGGTCTTCTGAGCCTACTGGCTTATCTTTCATGATATCAGGGAAGATTTCTGTCAGCAATTATTCAAAGATTCTCCTTGTGCTCTTACTTGTCCATTTCAGTGGATAAGGCATAAATTATTCCACTTGATAGTATCCCTTATAATTCCTACACTGTCTTCATTTTTCTTCACTCTTTATTTTCTTTCTTTCTGATTGTTCCTGAGTCAAATTAGTACCGAGGGATTTATCCTCTATTTTAATGATTCTTTTTCCCATCAACTCAAGTATGTTCCTATGTCCTATTGATTGATATTATCTGAAATATCTGGCTGATATTGCTTATCTTGATATTTACTTGTTCTTGTTTTAATGGTATCTGATTTGTCTTTCTGTCATTTTGTTCTCATCCTGTTTTCTGAAATCCTCCTAGAGTTTTAGCTTTTTTTTTTTTTTTTGATTTGGCAATTTTTTCCTTGATCTTTCTGAGAAACTTACATGTCAGTCTTTTGAATTCCTTATTGGGTAGTTCCATGATCATATCTTTCTGAACAAGATTTCCTATTCCTTTATTTTGGTCACTTTCTTGAGCTATCTGCTCCATTCTTTTATATGATTTGATACAGTCTCTTGTCTCCAAGGCAATAGGATATTACTTTATTTATAAATTTTATGGTTAAGATTGCAGGTTTGTGGGCTAACTGTTGGACTGCTAACCACAAGGTTAGTAACTCAAATCCACGAGCTTCATGCATGTGAGAGAGATGAGGCTATCTGCTTCCATAAAGATTTAAAGTCTCAGGAATCCTATTAATATGGCTGTTATGAGTTGAAAAAGACCGCATGGCAGTTTGTTTGCTTGTCGGGTCAGTCCAGATTGTTTATTTTGCTATCACTGGTTGGATGAGAAGTGCATGCCAGGCTGGTGAGTAGTCTGGAGCTATCGTTACCTGACTGTGGGTGAGCAGAACTACAACAGCTGGGAGTGTGAGCAAGGCTTCTGTTTGCTCGTGATGCAGGGTAGTTGAGAGAAGGCTGTATAAAGAGAAAAGGGGCCTGACACTGTAGTCCTTGGTGCACAATGCTGAGGGGGATAAGATTCGACCTCAATTAGTAGGGCAGGGGTTAAGGACTACATACTTCTCAGATCAGTAGACAAAGTTTGCAATTCTATTGCCTGCAACCAGGATCTAGCTTCCCTCATGTGCTTGGAGGGTGTGAGCTGCCTGCCATTCAATTAGTTGGGAATCTACTGTCTCATGTCCACCACCCATCTTAAAGGTCAAGTGCCTCGTGCTTTGTAAGCCTATTTCTACACCCTAGTTCCCTCCTTAATCAGTGGATGTTGGGACCTGTACAACTCTTTCTCTCCTTCCTATGCATTTCCTCCTTATATCTGAATCATGTTCCACTCACTCATTTTGCTTCCTTCTTGTATGTCCACTTAGCTTCTCCATTTCTATTGCGGATGATGCTCAATGACCTTCCTATTCACCTGGGACCACAACTGGCTTTTTCTCGAGATGGCCAAGGTGAGCTGGGAGAGTCGGCAGAGTTCCTCTGCTCCCTGTCCCTCCTCAGTCACTGCATTTGCTCAACTTCGCCATCTAGCCAATATTGGACTCAATGTTTAGCCTCCCATGTGATAAGGTGAAACGATTGTCATGTGCATCTGTTTCACTTGTTTTTACAGGTCTTTATTGAGAGGGCTGGTGTGATGTGTCTGATGAAGGCACTATGCTGGCTCCACAATTATATTCTTTTTTATAAAATCTATTTATTGGGTGTTCTTACAGCTCTTATAACATTTCATATATACACTGGATCAAGCACGTTTGTACATTTGTTGCCATCATCTTTTTCAAAGCATTTTCTTTCTACCTGACCCCTTGCTATCAGTTCATTTTTTACCTCCCTCCCCACCCTCCTACCCTATGAACCCTTGAGAAATTATAAACTATACTTATTTCATATTTTATACTGTCTACTGTCTCCCTTCACTCACAATTCTGCTGTTCATCACTCTGAGAAGGGAGTGGTGGTGGTAAAATGTACATTGACCGGTGTGATCAATTCTCCCTTTCTTCTCCCACCTACCCCTTACCCTCATGGTATCATTACTCTCAATAATGGTCCCAAGAAGGTTATCTGTCCAGGATTCTGTGTGTCGAGAGCTCTTAGCTGTACCAGTGTATATGCTCTGATCTAGCCAGATTAGTAAGGTAGAAGTAGGGTCATGATTGGGGGAGGTGGGGGAGGTTGGTTTTAAAGAACTAGAGGGATGTTGCATGTTATATCATTGCTATCCTGTGCCCTGGCTGAGTCATCCCTTCCATAAGACCCCTCTATCAGGGGATGTCTAAATGGGCTTTGGTTCTCCATTCCAACCATCTCATTGACATCAAAATGATTGTCTGTTTGGGGTCCTCTGATACCTGAGTCCATCAACACTTTGTTGATTACACAAGCTGGTGTGTTTCCTTCATGTGGGCTTTGCTACTTCCCTGCTATATGGTCACTTGTTTGTCCTCGAACCTTTAAGACCTGAGACACTGTATCTTTTGATAGCCAGACACCATCAGTTCTCTTCACCACATTAGCTTATGTATCCATTTTTGACTTCAGCGATCATGTCAGGAAGGTGAGCATCATAGAATGCTAATAATCATAGATTATTAGAACAAAATGTTCTTCATTGAGAGAGGACTTGAGGGCTGAGCTCCGGTGGTGTAGTGGTTGAGTGCAGGACTGCAGCCCACAGAGTTGGTAGTTCAAATCCAGGAGCAGCTCTCCAGAAACAAAGCTGGGCCTCCCAATCCCACCAGGGGGCAGTGATGCCACAAAAAAAAAAGAGAGAGAGGGCTTGAGTAGAGACCCTATCCTATCCCTCATGGATTGTTTGTTCTGAGAAAAGCCTATTTGTAGTTCAAGGTCTGTCTGCTGACTCTTAGGAATGTTTTCTGATCAGGTCGGATGCAGGGCTAAGTACTGCCCGCCCCCGCCCCAATCCAAAGTCTATTTTCAGAATTAGGGACTTTGTTGCTTTGCTCCCCTTGCTATGTTGTACTCCCTTTGCGTTTCACCCTGGTGTGTGTGTGTGTGTGTGTGTGTGAGAGAGAGAGAGAGAGAGAGAGAGAGAGAGAGAGAAAGAGAGAGAGAGAGAGAGAGAGAGAGCAGGGACAATTCCTGCAATACATTTTCAGTGCTGGCCCCCACAGTGCTGTAGGTCAGTAAAGGGACATCGTGTCTCGTAGTGAGGCCAAGTCTATGGTCCTCTATGTGCATTGGCTGCTCTGAGAGGGAATGTTGTCCTCCAAGCTGTTCTCTCTCTCTCTCTCTCTCTCTCTCTTTCCCACCTAGTTTGCTCCCATGTGGTCTGGACAGAGCTGCCACTCCAGATTTATTTTGTCTTTTGATGGGTTTTACACCAAAGACTCAGAACAAATGAGCACAGGTGCAGAAAACACTTATTATTTATTCAATACACTTTTAAGAATACCTACTATGTTTAAGAAGGAAGCTCTGTTGGTACAGTGATTACAAGTTGAGCAGCCCACCACAAAGTCAGTGGTTCAAAACCACCAATCACCTGAGGGAGGATGAGACTAAAATCCTACCTCTTCTTTATCAAAAACTAATAGATTTGGCAGATGGTCTTATGTTCTTGTTTACTTCTGTAGACACACTTTTTCATGCAAATATGTTAAGTCTGGTTTACAGAAATAGAGACACTTTTGTAATATCAATGACCCCTTTCTACCACACTTTTACTTCCATGCACCTCATCTCGTGTGCTCTCCAGCAGAAATGTCTAGGCAGAAGGAGGGACATCTGGGACTGGGTCCTGAGGACAAACTTCAGTTGAATACTTCTTTCTCCAAAGAGGAAACCTCAGTGAGCCCAGTCTTATGTGCACCATCCCTCCTTGCCTACCTGAGGTTTAGGAATCATCTCTTCCAAGGGAAGAACAGACAAGTGGTCAATGTCATGCTGCATGCCCAGGTGATCAGGACACTCATCTAAGGGTCCTCCTCCTCCCACTAGTGCATGAGTACCCCACCTACAGCATCACACTCAATTGACAGATGAGCACTGGAGGTTAAAGACGGGAGACTGGTGACTACAGGAGGCGCCGCCGCCGCCTGGTTGGGACATCCACACACCAAGGGAAGCCAACCTCAAGGACGCAATTTTTCCAGCGCCTAGCTTCACCTTTGGCCCATAGAGTTAACCATTTAAACTCAGCAATATTTTCTTCATACATACATTCATTCGTTCATTGAGCACTCTGGGACAAATGAAAACAAAGCACATTAGAATCCAAGGCTCACAGTTTGGGAGAGAAGCTAAACAAATGTCTGACTGTCATAACAGTTGACATTCACGACACAAATCAAACTCTACTGGTGTTTAGGAATCGTGATGGCGAAGGATGGAAAGAAAAGGAAATCCAGAAAAGTAATAGCACAGTATATTGAAGGCTCCCAACCCTGAGAACCTGCCACCAAACGGAGGTGTTCTGGCTATCTGTAAATTTAGTTGCCATGTAAAAAGTATTTAATCACAGTCAAAAAATAATTTTATACTCTCCAAGACGTACACCCAATCGGTAAGCACTACAGGTCCCCAAGTTCTCAAGGCCAAAAGGACAGAACACTAAAAGGCAGTGGAATGTAACAGGAAAATCACTAGCAAGCAAGACTAGTGATTGGAATACACAATATTTTGGAATACACAGTATTTGTGTCACTTTGCATAGTGTTGCTATGATCTGGCTGACAAGCTTTGGATGAAAAAAATAACAGGTAAGTCCTTAAAAATATTTCTATATATAAAAGGGAAAAAAAGAGAAATAGGCCAAGAGCTCAAGTAGGTCCTGACCTGGCAAATGTTAATGAGCCTCATGTGATTCAAAGTGAGTGCCCTGGCTCCAAATTAATAGAGACTTCCACCTAGTTCACAAGTGACAGGTTTTATGATAAATAGAGTGCTTCAGTAAAAATACTATTAAATATATGGGAAGCCGTGAGCAGATGGCATTTATAATAGATATCCCTGATAACTGATCACCATTTAGTATTCTCTGACCCAGGCTTCTACCAAGGGTTCATGATTTTAGGAAGAGGAAGGGGTAAAAAAAAAACTGTGGGCAAGATCTTAATTTCCTAAGCAGTCTGTCAAACAGCTGACGCTCACTCACCACTCAAAAAAAAGTCATTCATCAAAGCTGGTTTTGGAATGGTAGAATCAAATGCTCAAATCTTCTGCAAGTACATACACAGATTACTAACTCCCCAGCCTATTTATCTCCCCCAAACCTCAGATTTGAATCACCAAAGAACAATAGGTCTAGACAGGAGGAAATTTAGGAAAAGGATGATGGTAAGAATGACAGTGATGGTGTTTATGCAACACGATGAATGTCATCAATGACACTGGTTGATACATGCAAAATGGGAAACTGTTGGCTTATAAATCTTTCTACTACAACTAAGGATTTTTTTTTTTTTGACAATTGGAACTCTATGTCTCACACAGACCACCTCTTCGCATCAGTGACCACGTGCTGTTTCATTTGGAGGTAAGAACCATTGGTGGATCCATAAAAAAATCCCACAGATTGACAGGGCATGGCTAGCAAAAAAACAGGGGGCTGCAAGAGAGACAGCAGAGATCATTTCAGGATAAAACATCAAATTAACCCTTAAGGCTTGAAAATATGTAAATTCCTGGCAGAACACTGCAGTGCCATACTGACTAATTCTAGAGCTAGGAGACTCATTTGCAAGGCAATTGGGTGGGGGGGTGGGGTTCATAAAACAGGTAAGAGGCAGAGTCAAGGGTTGATCATTTTCAAATGTTGTTTATTTCACCAACTACAGTGAAAACATTTTGTGGTCTTGAGTTTCAACAGGCACGGACATTGCATGCATGCTCAGCAGAAAGGGGGAAGATCCCCAACAAGATGGGAGTGACACAGGGACTGGCAACAGGGAGCTCAAACATTGCAACTGTGAGTAACGTGCAGAACTGGGCAGTGTTCCCTCTGTTGTACAGAGTCGCCGTGAGTCAGAGCCAAACCCATGACCCATAACCGCTGCCGCCACCAAACTAACGCAGGCACTAAAAGACCACAAAATAATTAATCACTTAAAAAAGAGCCTTCTCTCTACAAGGCTTCTAGCCCCAATTGAGCAGAGCTCAAGAAAAGCAAATGGCATTATCAGCTTAGAAACCACATACAAGTCTCTAAAACATATGCTCCGGTAAGAAAGCAAAAAACTCCAAAGTGTGACATCGCAAACAAAGCGACTCAAGCACCACATGCTGGTTTATTCGAAAAGGCTAGCAACTAACTTGCAATCTATAAACCCTGGCACAAGTACATTCAGTCTAGATTCTGCACAGCAGTAATCTTGATAAATCAAGTTTACTTTAACAAAGCACAAGCCAAAAAAAGGCTATATGCGGTGGCCGCATAGATCAATGGTTTGGGTTTACTTTACTTGCACCTACTAAAGGACACAGCGCCCACCAGGCACCAAGAACTCTGCAGAGGACCATTGATAAACTCATTGCAGCGTTAACTATAATTCTGGTGGTCAACATGTTCTGAAAAGTCATAATCTTTCTAATGGCAGAATAGATAGATAGCACTGGGATCAATGCCAGGACACCCTCTACCAGCTGCAACACCATGAATATCTTGACCACAAAGGGCCAGAAGAATAAAAAAAAAGTCTGTGTGGGAAGCAGCAGGGTGGACTGTTCCTTTGAAGCAAAAATGCGAGATTCCATGTTAAGTTTGTCCATATTGTCAGGAGACAACTGCCTCTGAAAAAGGGCATCATGCTTGGCAAAGCGGAAGGTTGGTGAAAAAGAGATGGATTGACACAGTGGATGCGGCAATGGGCTCAAATGGGCTGCAGCAATTGTGTACATAAGGTCGCTGTCGTCAGAAGCAAATAGATGGCAACCAAAAACACCTGCAGCTAATTGGTTGACCACTGTGCTGAAAAAATGGCCATGGGATCATTTTTGGTATGTCAACTGGGTTAGGGTGACTTACCAGGGTTGATAAGTAAGAAAGAGCTATTTAAAGCATACGGGAACCTCTTCCCAGCATCGTTCTTAGGGGATTTTAAAGAAATAAGTAAAATTGTTTCTCATTCATGGTAAGGTAAGATCATATGTGTAGGGTTGACCTGATCAGTAAGCCCTGAAAATGAACTGGGCTCTTTCCACCCAAAGAGACTGCAAGAAACAGCTGAGTCTGCACTCCCTCTCTCTCCATGAGCTCTCTCCTTTTTGACTGTCCATGACCAACAACTTCCACCCAAACTCATAGACCAACCATCTCAAGGAGGGAAAGGAAACTCCCCCGAAAACATGCATGGGTCCTCTGTTATGTGTTTTCACGGCACCCCAGACTTTGCCTTATAGCACTTATTACAAATAAACCTCTCTGATTATTTGTTATCATTAAATGGTGTCCTAATCTCCTACCAGTTGCTGTCATGTACAGTCGAAGCAGAAGAACAATTTTCCATCATGTTTTCAACAGTTTGTTTTTCAGAAGCAGGTCTCCCGACCTCTACTCCAAGGTGACGCTGGGTGGATTCCAAACCTCCACTCTTTTGATTAGCAGCGGAGTGCATGAATCCCTTGTACTGCCTAGGGATTGTGCCTCCTCCACTAGGCTAAAGGTTTCCTAATGCCAGGAGCAGTCCTATTCAACAGATCCAGTGCAGGGCTTGAGTTATAGACGCTCAATATGGTTTGTTGAATGAGTGAATGCCTCCTAGTGCAACTCTTCCATGAAACTTGGAAGGTCTTAAGAGCAGATGGGACCTCTCTTTTTATAACCCTGATGATGAAGTAGATCACACACTGGCCACCAACCACAAGGTAGGCAGTTTGACATCCTCCTCCCCAGGTGTGGCACAAAGAAAATGTGGCTTTCTGCTCCTGTAAAGAATTACAGGGCCAGTCCCATGTAGTCCCACAGTGCCTCTCTGAGGTGGAATCGATTTGATGGCTGTGAGTTCGGTTTTGTTTCCGTGCCCAGCATATAGTAGGAGCTTGATAAATGCTGGCTGGTTGGGTAAACAAACACCAACCCAGATTCACTGCCATCAAGCTGATTCCCACCCGTGGTGCCCCGAGAGGACAGGGTAGATTTCCCCTGTGGGTTTCAGAGACTATGACCCCTGACGGGTATAAAAAGACTCGCCTTTCTTCTGAGGAGCAGCTGGTGGTCTCAGACTTCTGGACCTTGTGGATCACAGCCCGATGCATGACAACGACACCATTACGGGTAAATAAGCATAGCTATATGGCTAGCACCAGTAATCAAGGAGCAAGCTTCATTTATGCAAGAGTGCAAATCAAATCTATTCAGGGATCATCAATCCACAGTTCATACCAATTGTAGCAGCATCCTTGTGCCAGTCCCTGAACACCCTGTGCCTTCCACGGGGATCTCTATTTACAGGGCCTGTCAGTTATGGCAGCTATATTCATTTGTCTCATAGGCGACTTCAGTAAAGCACCTTAAATGCCTAGAGACATACAACAGGTGTCTCTTAATAGCATTAGGCTTTAGTTCTATCTTTAGATGAAAGTAAATTCCCCGAGATAAGTTATTTGAACTAAATGAGTATCTGGAATCTTTGCTTTATTTACCTTCCTTGGATTTCTGTACACACAACACGTTCAAAGTTTATAGAGATGTCATTCAGAATATATTTTTTGGAGTGAGAAAGAATACCCTTTCAAAGCTCAACATTATAAGAGTCTTGGCAACTAAGATATTTTTAATGAAACACTTCTCATTCATTCAGGGGAATTCCATTTCCTTTCATCCAAAGCCTGGGGAGATTGTGAGCAATGTCTCAATATAACACATCACACTACTTGCTGGCACGTGATATTAAAGAGAAGAGGTCACCACAGGTGTGGTTTTTGTTATTGTTGGGTTTGGTTTGGAGGGTTTTTTTTGGGAGGGGAGGGGAGGAGGGGGTATTCCTATGGAAAGTCAGATGTCAAGAAAGGTCCAAGAGGCCTGCAAATGACCCAAAGGCAATGAGGCAATTTGAGCAAAGATGTCCCGCCCCACCACCCAGACTTCATCCAATTCTATGGAACAGTCTCAAGGTTTCCTCCACTGTGTTTGTAATTGGAACATCGGTACAAAAAATTAAAAAGCACACATGTTCGTGCGCTAGTTTTTTACACACACCTTACAGACACATAGAAGAACCCTCGCGGGGTAGTGGCTCTGTGTTGGTCTAGGATCCACTGGGTCAGCAGTTTGAAACTGCCAGCAGCTCCAAGGGAGATAAACTGGAATTTCTACTCCGGTAAGCAGAACAGTCTCAGAAACCCACAGGGGGTCGCTACGAGTCAACATTGGGTTGGGAGCAGTGAGGCTTTTGTTTTTGTTTGTTTATAGATGCACAAGTAGCTCTATTTCAAAGCTATAAAAAGAAGAGTGCCTTCAAGAACAGTGCCTGGGCAGTGGCTGCACAGATGTGTAGTCAATACTGTCCTCTCCCTTCCTCTTAAAAAGGTGGTGCTGATAGCAGCAGAGGTTAAGTGAGAGAAACATTCTTTAATTCAGTCCTTACTACTGTAAAAATGAGTTGCTGGATGGTGCAGGTAAGATGCTCAGATGCCAACCAAAAGGTTAAAGGTTTACGTCCACCCAGAGGAACCTCTTTTGAAAGAACTCACCATCTTCCTCCCCAAACTCCGCCTCCGACATCCCTGTAGAACAGGTCTACATGGGATCACCAAGGTCAAATCATCTCCATGGGAAATGTTGGGTTATCTACCACGTGTCACATCTGTGTACATACACCAGCACAGAGACTGCCACTGGACCATTCAAAAAATACTACTGCAAGGCTTGCAAATCCTATAGTCATAGGATTATGCCAAGCACACAGTCTTCCCACGTGTCTCAGTGATCAGTAACATCTATTTCTCTTATCCTCATTAAGGTGCCTAGAGGAAAAAATATATATATCCTTTTGTGCCATGGTAAAAAGAACCAATTTTATGGTCAGGGATTAAGATCACATTTTTTCAATCAAATGGGCATGTTCCCAAATCATTGAAGCTTTGCAAAAAGAGGACAGTCTGAAGCCCCAGCACAGTTTTCAGATCGAGCACATGTCTTGAGGAAGGTAGAGAAAACCTCAAGAAACAAGCCAGAAGAAAGAGATGTTCGACTGTGAGGAACGATGATGAAACTGTGGCTGAAGACAAAGGATAACCACTTGGGCTGGGATCTCACATGGTCAGTTGTTTTCTAGCTAAGCAAACATTTTTGTTTGAAAGGTGTGGAAAAAGTTGTGCAGAAATCAACTGATCTTTCCATTAGTCTCTTAAAGAAGATCAAAGCAAATGAAGACAATGTTAGGGCATGGACAGCAATAGGTCTTAGATTTACCAATATGATCCAGAGAACATGGCTCAATCAAGAGTGGCTTCTGCCCTTCCCCACCCCCACCCCCACCTCCCGCCACACGCTATCATGATCTCACTTCCACCTTATAAATCTGGCTAGACCAGCACATGTACACTGGTATAGATAGGAATCAGAAACATGGGAAATTCGGGACAGATGATCCCTTAAGGACCAGTGATGAGAGTGGAGATACTGGAGGGTGAAGGGAAGGTGGGGTAGAAAGGGGGAACCAATTAAAAGGATCTACATACAACCTCCTCCCTGGGGTATGGACAACGCCCAAAAGTGGGTAAAGGGAAACATTAGACAGTATAAGATATGACAAAAGAACAATAATTTATAGATTATTAAGGGTTCATGAGGGAGGGGGAAATGGGGAGGTGGGGGAAATACGAGAAGCTAATACCAAGGGCTCATGTAGAAAGCAAAGTTTGGGAATGAGTATGGCAGTAAATGTACAAATGTGCTTGACATGATGGATGGATGGATGGATGGATGGATAGATGGATGGATGGATGGATATAAGAGCTGTACAAGTCCCCAATAAAATGATTTTTTTAAAAGAGTGGCTCCTGAGGGAACTGAGGAATTCAAGGCTGAGACATCAGCATAGAAGGCTATGGTTACTTCAAAAGTTATGATCCAAAGCAGTAATCTTGACAGATTTTTCTGAAGGACACAGACCAGTCATGAAAGCTTACTAGGAAAACGGCTCTGTTGAGAAAAAGGTTGGGAAAGTTGTCTCAAGGAATTTTCCTGTCTTCACTGTGAGTTTCCTCATTCTGTGAGGGTAGCAAGGGTTGCTCTACAATTCTTTTCTTAAGAAACTTTTCCCCATCCACCCAACAGCCTTGTTGTTGCCAAAACATAAAGAACATTTAAACAAAATAGGATGAGTCTCTTGGGGATGCCCTAAATGATTTTTTTTTTACAGTGGTATAAATCAAAAGAGTGCAGAATTCTTCAGGATAGGGCTAACTAAAAATGAAAAAAAAAAGCAAACCAAATACCCTCCAGCTCATTCTGGTCCAGTGTGCTACTGTAAGACAGAGTAAAATTATCCCCTAAGATGTCTTGAGACTATAAATATTTAAGGGAGAATATGACCTGACTTTTCTCCCTTGGATGGGTTGGTGAGTTTGACCTGCTAACTTTAAGGTTATCAGAGTCCAGTCCATCACCCACTTAGCACAAAGGCTCCATCAGGGAAGTGTGAGAGAGCAGTGGGAACACCGCCCTCGGAAGTGTAAATACCTAGATGGGGGTACGTGGATCAACAATAGCTTCATATTTTTTATATTTGTGTGTCCTAAAAGTTTCTTTGGTTTTGCAGAAACACTTTTTGACTTGCCTTTGTCTTTAAAGCCTCAAAATAATCTTTAACATATCAGTAACAGTATTGCTGATGTATTGCAAAAATTGAGGCTCAAGGATGTCAGTAACTTTCACAACTCACTGATTCCACAAAGCCTCTTCTCTTTGGGGGAGAGGGTGGTTCACAAGCTGGGGAGGTAGCCCAGAGGAAGACGGTGTCAAGGAGTCTGGAGAGAAGGCTGCAGTTCTCAGTCTGGGTAAAGATGCTGGGGTTCCCCAGAAGTTCATGAAGTCGGGTTTCCAATCTAGCTGACTGATACCCATTCCTCAGAGCCACTCACAGAGTCCACGGCCCATGCACAGTTTGAATCATGACCCTGAGGGCCCCAAAGGATTGCACCTCAGAGTGACTGTGTGTTTAGCCAATCACAGCAACATTTCCACAACTGAACAAACAAGAGACCAAGAAGCCCACGCCAAGCCCAGTGTCCTCAACCACTCTCTGCAATGGCTCATGCCATCCTGCAGTCAGCTTTCAGGCTACACTATGGACTGGGACAATGCTTGTTCCTTCATTTCTAAGCAAATGTGAAGATATTTCGAACAGTGCACAAAGGAAACGAGAATAAACACCCATGTGTCCATGGTTTAGCTTCAATGGTTTTTAACACTTGAGCAGACTGACTTCTATCTCTCAAGTTATCTTTCAACTCTTTGCAACGCTGTAAAACATTTCCCATCTGTCTCCAGTCTCCCTCTTTCTTCTGAGACTCTCACATGTACCCACCATGGACACGCCCAGTTCCATCAATGACAACTGCTGGAGCACATGTAATCAAGCTTGGCTTCAGTGAAGCATGACAAAGACTCCACGTGCCATCTCAGTGGGGCACAGGTGGTGACCAGTTTCATGGCTTCAAGGACCCGAGGGGGAAAATCTGTTGACATCACATCACAGGAACCCTGTCTGTCTGAGTAGAATCATGCTCCAACTGGCTTTCAGGAGCTGGGTTTTCTGAAGGAGCTTGCCAGGCCTTTCTTCCAAGGTGCCTCCAGGTAACCTCATATTTCCACCTTTTCAGCTAGCAGTGAACTGTGCTGCTTGCACCGACCACTGGATTCCTAATTGAATGACACTGTACATGGAATATGAGTGAACTTGTCTCGGTCTGTAGAAGGCATCTTATTGGTATGCCGAAAGACCTATCCCTTGTCCTTATGCTGTTGAACATGATGGCCCACAACTTAAAGAAGGACTCAGAAGTGCGTGAAATAAACTACTCAGCACACATTTCCTCCCATCTCACAGTGTGGGACATGTTGACATTTCCCTCCCCTACTCTCTGGGATGCTTCCTAAGCATACCCTCCTAAGGCCAAGCACACAGCTGGGGGTGGCAGGAGGGTTTCCTGAATTAAAATGTATCATATTAGGGCAGGCTGCAGAAACTGAGAGACTAGAAATGAGGATATGTCAGAGAGAGATGACAGCTGCCTCCACCTATCTGACGGATGATGAGATTTAAGCTCTGTAGCTCTGGAGGGAAAAATTAGAATGCCAGTGGAAGAAACCGAGCTGGTGGGTTTCAGCTCAGTGTAAGAGGCTCTTTCTAACAATTACATCTGCCGGCAAATGGAGTGGGCTCCTAGTACTCCCTCCGATGTTTACTGGAGATATCTGAAAAAAGGACACGCTCTTCTGATTCCTATAGCAT
This sequence comes from Nesogale talazaci, assembly GCA_004026705.1. Taxonomy (NCBI): domain Eukaryota; kingdom Metazoa; phylum Chordata; class Mammalia; order Afrosoricida; family Tenrecidae; genus Nesogale; species Nesogale talazaci. The sequence continues at coordinate 98,835 of PVJH01003687.1, read as the reverse complement.
TCTAGGTGTCCCAGTTTTCAATCCTCCTTCCATTACCAATTTTCATACACCACAAGATACAATATGAAGATATCTGCAAAAGTCAATAGTAATTGGTTTTTTCCATGAGGGTACAACTGTACCACAGTTGAGGGAAGGGAAGTCACAGAGAGATTTGCAAGAACTAACAGTGACTGAGGCAAACACTATTATTAACACAATATAGTCATAACTATCATCTACAAGTAGATAGTTGGATGGCACACAGGCTGAACAGGTGTGGGTAGGAGGGTGGGAACACCAATATATATAAGTTTGGCAGAGGATATTTGTATATGTCTACCTACCTTTGCTGCAAATGTCTCCATGAATATGGTAGAGGATACAAGGGACAGTTAGGGCATGATTTAGATATAATTAAACACCTTGAGGCAACCAGTTTCTGGGCTTGGAAGATCAGGACCATAGTTTCAGGGGACATCAATGTCAAATGGCACAATGCATTTCACAAAGATAATGTTTTACATCTTTACCGAGTAGCAGTTGGCATTTGAAATGCTCATGAGTAGCCAATTAAATTGTCACCCTTGGTCTCTCCTTGTGCAGGAGAAAGAAGAATAAATAAAGTCAAGAGACCAACAGGCTAAAGGATGACACAAATATCAGTCTCCACAACCTTGAGACCAGAAGAACTTGCTAGTGCCTGGTCACCACTACAAACTGTTCTGAAAGGAGTCACGTTATGTGGTCTTGGAGAAAGTCAGAGAAAACTATGGAAGCTTTGTTCACAAAATCCAAATTCCTAAGAGACCAGATTGGATGACCCTGTAACACAGCAACAACCACCACTCACATCTGGAAAGGAAGCTTTCTCAGTGGCTGAACAGTAAGTCATAGGATAGTCAGGTCCATAAGGGGGAAGTCGCACTAGTGAGGATACCTTAGTGTAATCAACCATTTAGGAACAACAGAGCAATGTTTACCCAAGGACAAATCTCAGGAGGATATGGAAAGAAGGAACGTAGAAATGGAAACACAGGGGAGAAGTGGGATAGAGGAGAGCACATGAAGGAGACTGCAATGCATGAGATGAACACATTACATATGAACTGCTGAATATAAAACTAATGATCTGCTCTGCAAGCCTTCACCCAATACAAAATCAGAGGCTGATTATTAAAAATAAATAAATAAATCTTCACAGTGGTTACCCTTACCTTGTCATCAACATAAAAATTCCCAGGAAGTCAGCACAGCATTTGATATTCCGTGTACAAATCTCTGTGTTCTTAATTCTCTAGACTTAACAAAATGCCACCAATCAAAAGACAGTAAGCTAGCATCTCTCAGGAGTGTATTTATAACCTCTGCTGAGAGCCTTCATGCAAGATGCTTTCCATTTGCTCTTGTACTTGACTGAGGCAGGTTTGCTGGACGAGCATTGAAACACTCCTGCACCCTCTAATTTCCAGATGAATGTTGCCCATCTGAGGCCCAGTGAAAGGCCCGAGACAGTGCAGAGAGAGATTATTAATCTCCTCTCCCCCTCTCAATCTCCCAGCTACACACCAAAGACTAAGTTCCTCCTCTGAAGGCCACACCTCTGAGAGGACAGCCCTCTCCATCAGAGACCAATGACCACTCCCCAGTGACCCTTACACACAGGATTCAGAGTAGCTCCCTGAGAAAGCTGGTCCCGGGTCACTGCATGAGTCCACAAAGTTTGCACCATATGAACAAGAGTTTCAAGTGCCTGATCCGTGTATAAACACTAGTTTTTCAAACATTCTCTGACCCTATTTGTCTCCATGTAACCAGTTTGTATCTCCAGTTCATTGTGTTTTGCAGTAAAGTGGGATCACTGGAGGTTCTGGTGTCTTGTTCACGCTGTGGTACACATAACGTGAACCCTGTGTGATACTCTGGGACCCACACCAAGTGCCACCAGTGATGCTGGAAGTCTCTCAAGAAGCAGAGAAATGTCACGACCTGACAAGAAAAAGAAGAGTTGCTTGGGACCACAGACTGACATCTACAGCTGTGGCTGCCCACCATTTCAAGATAAATTGATCCAGTGGAGGGAATATTGTAAGAAAAAGAAAGGAGGCTGGATCAAACTTGATACTTAGCAGTTGACCTCCCTAGGTATCTCTTACATGTTCCATGATGAGAGTTTCTTCCCTGGATTTTTAAATAGTGATTGGGGTCTTTACTTTCTTACTCATTACCTGTATTTTACCACTAAATTATTATTATTTTATTTTGATTTTATTTTTAATAGTTTCTGTTGGTTTTCCCCTTTTGTAAAGCACAGGAGTGACAGCACAGTGAGAGGAACTGTTACAAGGGTTACTAGAGGATGCTGGGACTAGGTGAATGGGAGGGGAAAGGGCTTCTGAGCTGAGCCCCTGTGCACAGTGGGTGTGTGCAGAACTGCAGCTCACAGGGTTGGCAGCTCAAATCCAGCAAGAGCTCTCCAGGAGTAAGGCTGAGGCTTCCTACTCCCACGAGGGCAATGATGCAGGGGGGGGCAAAGTAGGTGGGGGGGATTCAGGGAGTAAACAATGAAGGCAGGAAGAGGGAGGGAGCACTAGGACTGATTGCAACTGCAGAACTCATGTTAAAAGTGATTTACGCATGGAGGGGGTGGGATGTATAAAATGGATGGGGTAATGATTGTACATTTCTTCTTGATATGATTGAACAATTTAACTATTGAATTGCATGGTATGTAAATTATGTGCCAATAAAACTGTTGAGGGTGAAAAGAAGAAAGGGAAATTTGTGAAGCCATTGCTGTACTTATGCCTGAAAACTTTAGTGGTTTGCTTTTTTTTTTTTTTTACAAAATACTTTCATATATCATACTGACAATGCAGCTTTTTTTTAAGGCAGTCTACCATGCATATTCAAAAGTTATTCAATCCATCAGTAAGGCAGTAGAACGTCTGTCATTTGGGAGGAGCCAGAAGTTACACACCAATTTTCAAACTACTTGGGAGTCAGCACTTCTCCTACCACGCTGAGCAAGGTTGACTGCCAGGCCCTGTACTCCCCTTCCTAGCCATAAGACCTGGGAGAGTCCACGGAACCCTCCCAGGCTCAGAGGAGCCAGCGGCTGAACAGCAATGAATAAACTGTATTCAAGACTGTGAGGAAAAAACTGTTTAGCATTAAGGGGTGTGACACAGTTACAGCCCAATGAGTGTAAGTACCAGAGATCAATAAATGTTGTCCCCTGATGGTCTGGAAAGGCAGTCCTTCCCCCAGACATGTCCAAGAAATGTTGGGACCCCAAGGAGGGCGAGCGCCTCTCTGGTGGTTTGGGGCGTGCATGCTGCTTGGAAGCTGGAAGCTACAGCACCAGTTTTGCCATGATCAGGAGAATCACCCCAGGTAAAGAAGTTTCCAGACCAGGGAGGCCTACACCATGTAGTTCCAAAAGTCATGAAACAATGAAAACTCTATGGACCACGTCAGAATAGTGTGCTTCCTGGGTTGGAAGGCAGTCAGAGTCCAATGGAGCGGCAATCGTGCAGACCCCGTTGAGTTCTTTTCTACATCAGGCTGCCCCGAGTGTGAGCCGGCCCGGTGGTCACCGCAACAAGCTGCATGCCAAGGACAACGCCGTCTCCCAGACGCGGTAACCAGCACCCACGGGGACACACATTATGTGTGTTGAGCACCTTGACCAGTGGCAGGTACATAAAACCAGTTGCCATTGAATTGACACTGATTCTTGGTGACTATCCCAAACAACAACAACAACAAACTCACCGCCATCCAGCCAAGGCTGACTCCCAGTGCCCTTACAGCACAGGGGAGAACTTCCTGTGAGTTTCCACGGCTGTAACTCTTTACGGCTGGGAGCTTCGAACTGCTGACCTTGTGGTTAGCGGCTCCATGGGCAACCACCACGCCACTAGAGTGCCTCCTGGTGCGCATCAGAGTACTTTTTAGGAAAGCAGATAGTTCAATCTGTCTTCGACCGTGCTGTGGGGTGGGTGCTACTTACTATCCACTCTGAACACAAACCATCTGCACCACGCAGAGGTCTCGGCAGGTTCAGAGTAGAGGCTTGATGAATGGTATCCAGGAGTATCCATCTAGGAAGAGCCCAGAAGGAGATGTTGCCCCCAAAGCAAGCGGCCAGAGGTCGTGAAATAGGGGCCAGAGCCTGCTGGGCAGTGTCATGACAGGCCCAATGGAGAAAAGGCCCCTGTGCTTGCAGGGGACCCTATTGGTTGATTTCACGTACTTTATCTTCGCGGCAAGAGTCAACCCAGTAATGAAAATCTTCCCAGCACATTACGGACAACAGCAATGCCTCTTTGCCTCAATCGTGCTGCAACCTGCGTGTGAATGTCGTGTGTTATCTGGACGCTGCTAAGAGAAAGATCCATGATTTACATTTAGGGTGTATGTTTTGTTTCCAAATGAAAACATCCATCCAGACAAACATTCCTACACGGGTATTACCACTTATAGCAAAGGGCTCAAGACTTCGACTGGATTTCTTTGCCTGAGACTTCTGACCTAATTCAGCTTTCCATCTTATCAGATTTAAAAGAGCCTGGTTAAAGATTTATAATCCTGTCATTTTATCCCCAAGACAAATTATATTCCAGGAGACGTGAATGCATGAGGACTAATAGCAGTCGGCCAAGCCCTTGGCTTATTTTACTTGTTAGACAACTGGTACGCTCAGCATTTTGAGACAGCTGAGTGAGTATACTCCCTTCTATCCATTCCCTCCCTGCTGCCCTGGTTATAGCTAAGATAAAAAACACTCCTAATTATAAGGAAGCCAAGAATCTTGTGGGGTGGACTGGGGCAAGCAAGGGGCCTGGGCTTACGCTGTCATGTTGGCAGGAAACGCTGCTATCCATCAAGACTCATTATCCTCTGTTCAGACACATGATCTCCTTGTATATTCAGAGGATACTCAGAAGTCTTTCCTAAACAGGCATCACAATTATACCAAAGAAGGAAGACCTAGGGATGTGCGATGGCTAGGCATGTGTGCCAGATCCTAAATTAAGTGGAAGATATTTTATGTGACCTATGTGGATCGTGATTCCTTGTAGATGAGAACATGTGCCAACACATGTCCAAGTTGAAGCAGTTACTGCAAAATTCAATTTACAGAGAGCTCCCGGGAAACCCGGGGCCCATTCGAAAAGGCTACGCATCCTGGAAATAAAAGCAGCGCTTCTGATAGCGCAGGTGCAGTGAGTGTTCGGTCAGCCGAAACGCAGGCAGGCGGGAGTCGGAGAGTTCTCTTCCCAGCCCTCTGGCCAGCTGGCACGGTCGTGGGGAGTGATGAGGCGTGAGTTACGTGGCATCCAGTGCCTCCACCTGCCACGTGAAGCTGGATGTAAACAGTAAGCAATGGCAGGCGATACTAAGAATTAAGATGCGCATTGACAATATGCTTTTCCATTACTTCCGCTAGCCTGTAATTTTTACCCATAATGGTGCTCCAAAACAAGGTTTGAGTGAAGAGCAGTCTCGCCATTCCAAAGCTGAGATAGAGACCCGCACGGAGTAACAGTGAGTATTTCATGAAGCATGCAACAAGAAACACAATGCAGCAACGGAAGGCAAGGGTGAGTTTGCTCTTCCACTTCCGCACCCTGGAAGACTCTGTGTTCCCCCAGAAAGCACTTGCTGCCTCTTGGAGATGTGATAGGAAAAAGGAGGGAGAAAACCAAACACCAAACGCACTTCCACCACGTCATTGCCAACATCAACCCTAGTGGACTGGTAGAACTGCCCCCTTTGTCCCCCACCCTCACCCCCACCCCGGTAAGTTTCCGAGTCCGTAACTCTTTAGGGGGAATAGAAAGTCCCATATTCCTCCCTGGGATAAAGTTCTGACCTGCTGGGTCTGCAGTTAACAGTCCAACGGGAATCACTACGCCACCCAGGCTTCCAGTTCTTATAAAGGATGTTAGAAGTCAAGGGCAAAGTGACTGCAGGAGAGGTGGTGGGTTTAATGAAGTCAAGAGAACCGGGGCTCCACCAGTGCACAGAGCAGCTGCAAAGTGATGAGCCGCCTCTTCAGAGAAAGTTCTTGGCTACCTGCTCATAGGGCCCTATAAGGAGGGATCATAGACAGCATTATGATAGTTGCTCAAGCCTGAGGGGTGAGGATAAAGTAGCAAAAGGCACCTAAAGCCTACAGAATATGGGTAGGACATGATGGCTACCCGTCAAGGCAGAGATGAGCCACCTCCTTGTGGGTTGGGTAACTTTGTAAAGCCCCACATTGGGATTAAACCCCAGAGGGATGAAGGAGCACATCAGAAAGACTGAGGTTCCTCTCTGTCTTCTAACTACTACTAAGGTCGCCAGGTGGTGAGAAGAGTTTGCATCCAACGACTAACCTGACCTCAGGAACCCCAATGGAGTAGTGCTTATGCATCGGGCTATGATCCGATCTGCAAGGTTGGCAGTTCAAAACCACCAGCCACTCCTCAGAAGAAAGATGGGGCTTTCTTCTCCTGCAAACAGTTACAGTCTGGGAAACTCCCAGGGGCAATCCTACCCTGTCCTACAAGGTTGTTGAGAGTCGCCATCAAGTCCATGTCAATGAGCTGGGTCCCTGGTTTCCCTATTCTGACCCGAGTTACTGTGTTTTCAACAAGCGCATGTGCTTGTGAGAACTAGACAATGAATATGGAAGACCAAAGAAGAGCTGACGCATTTGAATTCAATTGCCAAGAATACAGAAATGAGCATGAACTGCTAGAAGAACGAACTTGTCTGTCTTGGAAGAAGTACAGTCAGAATGTTCCTGAGAGCAAGAAAGACTTTGCCTGTATATGTGGGAAATGTTCTCAGGAGAGATGAATCCCTGGGAAAAGGACACGATGCCTGGTAAAGCAGAGGGGTGGTGAATAGCAAGACCCGCACCAAGACAAACTGGCACCCTGGCCACACACACATTTCCTCACCACCTCTGCGTGCACCCATTGTGTCTTCGGCGATCGTGCCAAGAAAGCGAGCATCAGAGCACCAGGTTATTAGAACAAAATGTTCTTGCGTTGAGGAAGAACTTGGGTAGAGGGACTGCGGCCCACTGGGACGGAGGTTCAATTCCGGCTCCCAGGAGCAAAGGCTGGGCCTCCTACTCCCACCACCAGGGCAGTGATGCCTAAAAAAAAATAAAATTAAATTAAAAAAAAGAACTTGGGTAGAGGTCCAATGTCTGTCTGCTACCTTAATAGTTAATATATAAATATATATACATAGACCTATATCCCTATCATTATATATTTAACTATAGGTATATTATATATTGTTTTCTCTTCAAGATTGTTTATCCTATCTTATATAGATAGATATAGACAAAAAGAAAAAACAAGCACAATATACCCTATGAATAGATCCAGGTCTGTCTGCTCACCCTTAGAAATGCTTTCTGATCAGGTCAGATGTAGTGCCCAGCCCCAGGCCCGGTGTCCCAAGTCCATGTTCAGAATTCTTCGGGTACTTTGCTAGCAGCTTAGCTCCTCTTGCTGCTGCATTGAACGCTTTGGTGTGTTTGTGGCTGGGGGTGGGGGGAGGGGGGGCGGCGCCACAGACGGGTACAATTCCTGCACTGTGTATGCCCCCCATAGCACTGTGGGTCAATGGTAGGACTGACCCTAGGATCCTCTCTATGTACTGGCTGCTCTGAGCAGGAGTGGGATGGGTCAGGATGCTCTTCTCTCTCTCCCCCCCTCTCTGTTTGCTCCCATGTGGTCTGGACAGATATCTCTCTCTCTCTCTCTCTCTCTCTCTCTCTGTCAATGGAGCTGGGATGGGGCCGGCCTCACAGATCTCTCTGTTTAGTTTCCTGCTACATACCGGTATGTTTCCCACTTGTTTTTTAAAACTAATGTTGCAAATGTGATTCTTCTCCTTGTTAGGTGTCTGAGATGAAGTACCACGACAAACTCAGACAACACGAAGACCTTCCTTTAGCCTATGGTCGCCTCCAAATTCTATCCAAGAATGCTCTCAGGATATAAAACAAAAAGGGGCCCCAAACAGTGTTTCTATTAAGAATTCACAAAAGACTCCCAGTAGACTAAAGTTCTTCAGGCTAATAAAATTAACAGAAAGAGGATATTTTAAAATAACAATTTATAAAAATTAGGTAAGCTAAGTATTATTTTAACAATAAGCTAGGAAAATTAAACTGATTGAAAGAAAATTAAATTTACCTCTCTGCTGAAACACAATCTTATTTTTAAAAATTGGTCATTCACTGTTAGACTGGAATCAGACAATCCATCTTCTTTGGCTCCTGGCACTAGAATAGAATTTAATACTATTTGTTCTCTAAACTCAACTTATCTACTAAAATTAAATACTTCCTAACAACAAATTCCCAAGGTGCTCTTTCATCCTGGTCATATTAACAGTATAGTAAAGTCAGAGAAAAAGGCTTATCAATCTGATCATCATAACGCATAAAGGCTATGCTATCACAAAAAATCAAAACTTTGGGTTAAATTAGAATCTTTTTCATTTCTAAAATGCATTTTTATATTTCTTTTTCTTTTCTTGATAAATAATGTATATTTTAAAAACCCACTTAACTTTTCTAGGTAATATGTGCAATTAAAATTAAGTAACTACAACAGAGGACCCAAAACAAACAAAATATTGTTGAGAATGAGGGAAATCGGGGCAGAGACCAAAAACCCATCTGTAGACAATGGGACCTCCCCCCACAGGAGGGTTACAAGGAAGGGATGAGTCAACCAGGGTGCAGTGTAGCAACAACGAAAGACACAATACACAATATCCCTCTGGTTCTTTGAGGCTTCCTCACCCACAAATAGCACCCCCAGCCTTTCAGTTCTGGCTTGACCAGAGCATGCAAACTGGTACAGATAAGAGCTCATGACACATGAAATCCAGGTCAGAAAAACCCCTCAGGAACAGAATGGGGAGTAGCGATACCAGGAGAGGATGGGGAAGGTGGGGGAGGAAGGGGGAACGGCTTGCAATGCTCAACACATATCTCCGCTCTCTCCCACCCCACTTCTGGGGAGACAAACCACCAAAACGTGGCAAAAAGAGACAGCAATCAGTGTAAGATATGAAAACAATAATAATTTATAATTTATCAGGGGGTCATGAGAAGCAAATACCAAGAACTCAAATAGAAGGTAAATGTGTTAAAAAATGATAATGGCAACATGTACAAATGTGCTTGATACAACTGATGAATGGAATGTTATGAAAGCTTTAGGAGTCCTGCAATAAAATGATTTAAAAGTAATAATAAATAAAATAACTACAAGTCAGACCCTGACTTGTTTCCACGCACTACAGAGACCTGGTTTCTCTAGTCCAGATGTCCTCAAACTGCAGCCCTCAGAGAACATTTATCCAGCCACTGGGTGTTTTTGCCACTGCCACCTGTCCTGCTTAGCAGCCACCTCATCCCAGGCCCACAGTGAATTTCTTCAGAGTTGGGTTTTTCTGTTTGTTTAACTCTAGCCTGGCCCTCCAATGGTCTGAGGAACAGTGAACTGGCCCCCTGCTTGAGAACCGTTGCTTCTAGTTTGAGAACCCCTAGTTCTCTTCTATCTTAATTACTTTAAGCTGATGTAACAAAAAATACCACAAAGCAGGTAACTTAAGACAGAAATTAGTTTTCTCACATTTCTAGAGGCTGATTTTCTATATCCCGCAAACACTTTGTTTAGTAGTCACTTTCCTCCCATCCCTCAATTTCAGATAGGGGGAGTTCTCTGGAGGCTTATTTCCTAAGTCTTTCCACAAATGAATCTTGGGCCCCCACTGTCCTCCATCGCCTTCTGCACAAGCTCTGAGAGTGATCCCTTCTTTGACTTCAGATTATAAGGATTCCAGTGCTTCAGTGACTCAAGGCAATGTGCTTCTTCCACGTGGACTTTATTGACATTGCACCTAGCTGGCTGTTTGTTTGGTGACAAGCCTTTAAGACCCCAGAAACGTTGAACCCCGGTGGTGTAAGTGGTTGAGTGCGGCACTGCGGTTTGCAGGCTTGGAGGTTCAAATCCAGTGGTGGCTCTCGGGAGCAGTGCTGAGTAGCTCCAACGACCACCAGAGGGCAGTGATGCCCCCCCAAAAAAGACCCCAGAAGCACTCTTATCTGAAAGCTAGGTACCATCTAAATTCCTCACCATATTTTGCTATAGCACCTACTCTGTTCAGTGTGCCCTTCCTGAGGGCAAGTATTGAGCAAAGTCATGGTGTAAGGACTAATTGTTCTTAAGTTAGAGGTAGGATTTAATGCAAACTCAACACCCATTCCTGGATGTAGGGCTGGTGGTGTGTTTTTGTTTTTTAATTTGCTATGACTTGGGAGTGAATACATAAGTTATATCCTTTCATAGTCCAACCACATCAAACAGAGTTGTACTATTGGTTCCATAATCAGTCTCCAAACATTCTTTTCCTTCCTGGGTTTCTTGACATCATCTCCAAAAGGGAATTAAAAAAACCAATAGAAAAAAATATTTTCTTGGGAAAGGCTTACAGAGCAAACATGCTTTCCATTCAATAATCCATATTCATTTAGTTTCATGGCACCTGATTACAATCCCCACAAGGTAACATTTTTTTTATCCCACTTCCTCCATTTCTCATTTCTAAACCACCATCTTCCCAAACTCTTCCTATAGTCATTATTTTGTCCTTGGGCAAATGCTGCCCATTTCATCCCAAGTCATTGGTCATGATTGACATGCCTTTCCTTTGACTGAACACGGGGTCACAGAAGAGTTCAGTCCCGGGTCTGAACCAACTGATGACAGTTGCTGGAATGGAACCCTGCCAGGACTATCTACACTGAGTTTCAGCTTACAGTAATGGTAAAATTATATTGATTAAGGGAAGGACTGCATAGGTGCTTAATTTAAAAGCTATCAACAAGCTGAACATCTGTAAAAAGATGAAGTAGCAAAAGTTATGTGATATTTACATCAATAAAAACAAAAATAAGCTGCTGAGGTTGCTTTCGCATTCACAAACATCTCATGGATTTGATACCATGTCAGGGTATCATGGGACATCTTGGTTTACTGACCTAATTCCTACTGACCTAGTGCTTCTGTTCTACCTCCTAGTTCTTTGTTTGGTTCCTGGAGTCCTAAAAGCTTGCAAGCCCTCATGCAAGGCACAACTAGGGGGCTCTATTCACCCAGAGCAACAGGGGATGGAGGAGAGTGAAGCAATCAGAGGAGGAAGTGGAATGTGGAACGAGTTGTCTTCGTGAACAACTGTATCCTTGGTCCTAAGAGCAGAGTCAGGGTCTTAGGGGCCTGGCAATCATGACTGAACTATTTCATGTGTTGTCAAATTCTCCTACAGAACCTAAATCAAAAAGAGGTAGATGAAGAAGAGAATCTTCCAATTCTCATGAAATCCAGGTTTTTCCGAGCCATGAAGGCCGGATGAATCAATCTCTGAAGCAATTGCCCTGAGATAATCATTAAACTTCAAAACACAAAGATCCCCAGAAGTATTCTTAAATCCACAAGCTAGTTGAACTTAACTAGTACAAAGTATCTCCCTATAGAACAGTGTTTCTTAACCTTGTTCATGCCATGGCCCTTACATACAGTTCTTCATGTTCTGCTGACCCCTCCTCCTCCATAAAAATAATTTTCGTTACTACTTCATAACTTTCATTTTGCTACTGTTAGGAATCATTCGAGTCCCCCTCCGCAACTCCCCGAAGGGGTCGCGACCCACAGGTTGAGAACCTCTGGCCTTGCGTCTTATGCTTTAGAAAGAAGCATCTGTCTGCGATTGCCCACCATGTGTTCCTCAGCCTTTTGCATGGTGGTGGCTTGTCTTTTGCTGGGAGAGAAGCCGGGCCACCAGTATTTCCAATGCCAGGAGGGTTACCAATGGTAACCAGGTCTCAGTGAGACTACGTCTCGCAAAATTTGGATATATTGTCAGGAGTGACGATCCCTTGAAAGGGACATTATGCTGGGAAAAGTAGAGTCGGCTAATCGAGGAACACCCTACACACTGTGGATTGACACCGCAGCTACAACGATGAGTTACAACATTGACAGCTGTAACGAGGGCACAGGACCCAGCACAGTTTTGTTCTGTTGCACATGAGTGGGAACTGACTCAATGGTGCCTAGCAAAAAACCATGAAGGAGCACACTGATGACAGATGAGAACCTTCAGTGTCCCTATTAACTTTATATGAATTTGCCGAACCCCACTGCCATCAAGTCAAGTCCAACACACAGGGATCCTACAGGTCATTAGGATTTCTAAGACTATAATTCTTTTTTTAAAATTAAAAATCATTTTATTGGGGGCTTATGCATCACTTTTCTCTCTTTTTTTTTGGGGGGGGGGGAGGCACATCACTACCCTGGTGAGAGTAGGAAGCCCAGCCTTGCTCCTGGAGAGCTACTGTTGGATTTGAACCGCCAACCCTGTGGGGCACAGTCCCACATACAACCACTACGCCACCGGGGCTCAGTCCACATCGTTTTTCACAATACGTAAATACATACACTGGGCCAAGCATCTTCACATGTCTGCTACAGTTGTCCTTCTCCAAATGTCCGCTTTTCCACTTGAGCCCTTGATATCAGCTTCCCATCCTTCCCCCCATTCTTGCTCTCCCTCCCCCACCAACCCTGAATACTTAGTAAATTATTATTGTTCTGTCATATCTTATACTGTCCGACCTCTCCCCCAGCCCACTCCTTTGATGTCTGTCCTCCACATAGGAGGTTATGTGTATATCCTTGCAGTTGGTTCCATATGGGAGCAATGTGTTGTTTTAAATAATGTTTTCTATTTTACCTCTCTGTATCCTAATACAATTGCTGCACAGAACCCACAGTTTGGGTTTAAAGGGACTACTATGGAAGTTATAATGCCAGTGAGAAATGCTCAGGATAGAGTGGTTTATCAAGACATGTTGCAAAGTTCTTTCAGGTCTGTTAATAAATTCCCAAAGGGTCATAGCTCTTCACTGTAAGCCTCAGCCTGAAGGCATTTTCTCTGGGTGAGCAAACCCCAAACCAAACCAAGCTCACTGCCATTGAGTCAATGCCAGCTCACGGTGAACGCTACAGGGCAGGACAGAACTACTCCTGTGGATTTCCCAGACCATAACCTTTCACAGGAGCAGAAATCTTCATCATTCTCTCTCTCAGAGTGACTGGTGGTTTCCAACTGCTGTCTTGCGATTTAGCAGTCCAACACAAAGCCACTATGACACCGGGGCTCCTCAGCCAACCCAGCTCCCTAAATTAGGAACCCAGAGGCACCCCACTCTCATAAGCCTCAACCTGAAGGCAGCCAGCATCAGTTCTAGGGGTCAGCAGGTCCAGCTTCTCCAGTAAGTGCCCAGACGCACCTGACTCCGTAAGTTAGTCTCCTAGACACAAGCAGAGCCCGCTTTACTTGTTCCAGGGGCTGTGGCATCTTTCTATTCCATGCACTGGCTCCTGGTTCTGTTGCTGCTCCTTGGCTGGTATAGCTGTCATCTGAGTCCAGGAGGTTCCCTGCACAGAGATCTAGAGGACATGCTCCCCTCTTGGCTCTTGCTGGTAATAAGAACCCCATCTGTCTCTCAGTGGGCTCATTTTTTACACAGCAGGATGTTGTTCCAGGGAATCCTGTTCACCATGACTCACAGATGAATCGAGTCAGTACTTTCCCCCACCTTCTTACCAGAACCACACAGGACAAAGTCTTTTGGGGTCATTTGGGCACTGAGAGACTTTGGCTGGAAGAGCAACATTAAGGAATTCACTGCCCCTGCACTCAGACAGCCACCTCTTTCTCCCATTGAGTAGTTCATTTGAACATTTATCCACCTAACTCACAGGTAGGCCAGTCGGCCTCGAAGGAAATGAAAGGTATTTTTTCTTTAAGAATACTAGGACAAAGGAGAAGCTCATACCAAGGGCTCAAGTAAAAAGAAAATGTTTTGAAAATGATAGCAACAAATGTACAAATGTGCTTGACACAATGGATGGATGTACGAATTGTGATAAAAGTTGTATGCGCCCCCAATAAAATGATTAAAAATATATGAGGGGGCAAGAGGGGACTGGTGTGCTGGAAGCAAAGACAGAGCATGGTTCATCGGGAGAGAGTGAGGGAATCAACTGCAGAACAACATTCAAAAGCAGAGCAATTTCAATGGAAGAGGGTGCAAGGGGAGGTGGAGAGATGCTGCCACTGAAGGAAAGATGGAAATCACAACGATGAGGAAAGAGAGGTGGGAGAAGAATGCAGGATGTCAGCACTGTTCATTCCAACCATCAGCTCATCATTGTCCCTATCACAGCACAACAGGTGGGAATGCTAGAGAGGGGGACTGACAGCAACCTGCTCGCCTGGTGTTTCCTGCATGGTGAATCTTCAGTGAAATCCCAGAATGGATTTGCCGCCTTCCTTTCCTGGTTCATTTATTCAACCAATAATTACTGTGCAAAGCACTGTACTATCCATGGGGGGTGCACACATTATCTATGGCTACAGCACTTATGAGGCTTACAAACTAGTGGAGGGTATATGAGAACAATTAACAATTTTGCAAGAGCTAATTAACAAGACAAACGAACAGGTGGTCTTACAAAGTGATATGAATTAAAGGGACAAATAAATGGTATCTACTCACAGAGGAGCCATATCACTGTCGGTTGGTGACTACCTACCATCCAGTTATCTAACCAGCATGTATTGAGCACTAACTATGGTATGTGCAGAAGAGAGGTGCATGGTGAAGGTCTTGGGTACATTTTAGGCCAACAGCAAAGGTGGCCATTGAAATTCACCAGCTACTCCAAGGGATAAGAAGAAGGAGTGCTTTCTGTTCCCGTAAAGATTCACAGCCTTGCAAACTGTAGACAGGGTCACTGTGGATTGGAATCAACTTGATGGCAGTGGGTTGGGTGGTATGCGGGTGCCAGAGGGGTGCAAATGATTAATGCCCTTGACGCATGTCCTTGGTTGGAGGTTTGAATCCACCAGAGGCTCCTCAGGACAAAGGCTTGATGCTTGCCTTCTGGAAAAGCAGGACTGGAAACTCCAGGGCAACCAACTGGGTAGTGCTAAGCATATAACCATGGGCAAGATCGACATGGGCCCAGATCTCAGTGTAAGGGGACAAGATGCAAAGGAAACAAATGTGAAAACAGGTGCATAAATATAGATTGTGATTAATATGTTATGAGGAAACAAAACAAGAAGCTTACAGCACAGTAAGAGGATTCTTAAAAGCTCAAGATGATCTACAAACAAGGGGATAGTTTATATCAACATGGCAGCCAGGCCAACTCTCTGGAGCAGTTCTACTGCTCATACCTAAGGGGACCTTGTTGGCAACGGGCCATGCACAAATAAGCCTCTACTAGGGAAAGAAACAAACCAGACATAAAACCCTAATATGCGTGAAACAAAATTACTTTCCTATTGGAAAAAAAAGTGTGTCTTTAAGGAGCCTCACTGCCATCGGGTCAATTCAAACGTGCAGTGACCCTACTAGGACAGAGTAGAACTGCCCGCCTGGTTTCCTGGGACTGGACTTGTTCTTCGGAGTAGAAAGCCTCATCTTTTCAAGGAGCAGCTGGTGGGCTTGAATCGCCAACCTACTGCTTATCAGCCCAACGTCTAACTACAACCCCACCGGGGCTGCTTAACGGTCACAGCAGTAGAAATCATAATACCCAGATGCTCAGCGTGGATGGGACATTTGCCTGGTGCTTGTCCATCACCACCTGGCAAGGTGGACCTTACTCTCCTCGCTTGGGAGGCAGCACCTGAAACCAGGCGATTAAGCAACTTAGCCAAGGCTTATGGACAGCGGGAAATAGCAGGGCCCGGATTCAGACCCAGATGTATCTGATTGAAATCCCAAGGCTAACCAGTCCAAAGCTGGACCCCTTTCGTTAGGTACCACTGACTAAGTGCTCTCCCCCTGCACCAGACCATGAATTTCATGAGCCATCATGTCCTTGCAGGGGAGAGAAAAGCAGTACCGAGTAATTTGCCAAAGGGAAGGTAGATGAGTGAAAAGTAGATGCAGGAAGAGATTGGAATTCCCGGCTCTCCATTCATGACATGACTGCTGTAATTGTTGGGACAAATAGGATGAATGCAGGATAATTGGGGAAAAATTGCTTAACTCATACCTGAATGGCCCAGACCAATTGTAGTCAAGAAGAAATGGGCAGCCTGCAGTATACAACTCCCTTACAAGGCCTCTTGGACTCTGAAACCCTTCTGTAGTACACACAGCAGCCCCAACCTGGAGCTTCACTTACAGCTCAGCTTCCACAGGAAAAGTCGCCAACTTTGGTAAGAGGAAAGCCTGTTTCCTTCTTTTATTCTCTTTTGCCAGGCATCTCGCACACAAAGCACCCTCACAAAAATCCAACAAGGTTCGGAACTAATGAGACACGACGACTCAGGGTGAAAGCATCTTCAAGAATCTTTGAGCCACAGGAATTCAGAGTGTGCATACGAGGTAGGATGTTCAGGACCCGTACCCATCGAATGTCCTTCCACAAGACAGAGATGATCATAGGCACGTGGGAAACATATCTAGGACAGTTGCCGCCACTGCCGTGCTTTAAAAACCAAAATTGGCCCTCGTAGAAAGCTGGCACTGTGGAAGCCTCCGGTAAAGGAGCCAGGATTGGGTTAGAATGAGAAAATGTGGTGAATAGCATTATAAAAGTAGTGTTTTGTACATCATGTCTGTACTTTCTCAAGGAAAAGAGAATCTGGAGTTTCAGATTACATTTCTATTAGTCAAACCACCTGTGTGACTATTACGGGGAGAGAGGGGGAACAAAAATACTATGTACAGGTCACTGTTCATTCCCTTTGGTAAGCCTTCTTTTAAAAGTGGATGAGGCGTAGTGGTTGTGTGCGGGACTGCAGCTCACAGGGTTGACAGTTCAAATCCAGCAGCAGCTCTCCAGGAGCACAAGGCTGGGCTTCCTACTCCCACCAGGGCTGTGATGCAAGGGGGGAAAAAAGTGGACAAATGTGGCAACATGTGTGCAAATGTGCTTGCTCCAGACGATGTATGGAATGTTATAATAGCTGTAAGAGATCCCAATAAAGTTATATATTTTTAAAGTGGATAAAGGAAAGGAGGCTTCAAACACTGCCCTCTGACTGAGCACTGCAGGCAAGTCCAGCGAGCAGAAGAAACCTAAGGCACCTGCTTCCGATGGAAGTTGGAGAGAGGAGGAGGTAGAGAGAGGAGAACACCAGGCCAGTATGCTCCATGTGCTCTGGAAGAAGCCACAACATAGTAGCAGAGGGCTTGAATTTTACTGTCTAAATGAGTCTAAATACAGACCCATAAAACAATTATCTTGGAAAGATAACACAGATAAAATAATTATCACGGACTTTTCTGAATTGGCCTACTTTTTTACTAATAAAAAAATTAAAAACAAAACAGATTCACATAAGAGGAATCATGTCAACAAAATCTGGTCCATCTAGGGTGCAAAATGACTGAAGGAAAAGAGAATGCAGGGTCTCCATGAGCATCAAGTACAACTTCCTTAGTCCTAAATGGACATGGTGTAAAGGGATCCGCTCTCTCAGATCGATAAGGTGGCATCCCTACCCTGACACTGACTGCCAGGTTATTATCTTGCCAATCTAAATCTGTACCAGGTACTCTGAGCCAACCACAACTCCTGAGGACTCTGTCTGTGCTTTCAGTAAAGTTGATCTCCACGGAGTTTCTAAGGGCTGACTTTTCAGATTTGGATTGGCAGGACTTTCTTCCAAGGCACCTCTGGGTGTATTTGAAATCCTAACCTTTCATTTAGCACAGCAGTGCTCCAGTAGAAACTGCTAGCTACGTACACCAGGGTGCTTAATGGCATAGACTCAAATTACCTGGTAAAAGTTTTTTTGAATGTACGCAAATCACTTCAGTAATCTGTGCCTCTGTATTCTCATCTGTCAAAGGAGGGAATAGACAGCATCTAATTCAGGAAGATTTTTTAGCCCAGGACTTGGAATTGATCTTAACACAGAGTAAGTACCAATTAATGGTAGTGCAAAAATTATGATTATTGTCATCCCCAGCAATATGACATTCATGGAGAGATTAAAAATCTTTGCAAGAAAGAACTCTTAAGTCATTCATGCAAGACTTGTAAAATGTATGCTCAGTATGTTTTTGTTTTGTTTTGTTTTGGGGGGACATCATTGCCCTCTGGTGGTCGTGGGAGCTCCCCAGCCTTGCTCCTGGAGAGCCGCTGCTGGATTTGAACCGCCAAGCCAGTGGCCCGCAGTCCTGCACTCAACCACTACGCCACTGGGGCTTAGCTGAGTATGTTTCTTAAAATCAAAATATTGGACTGTAAGATCAACATTTTGCATGAAAACTCTTAGCGTAAACACAGCTATTGGCACTAGCAATGTGTAAGGAAGGCAAACAATGCAGCCCACAAAACCGTAGATTCCTTAGAACAGGGACTGAGTCATATTCACTTATTTATACCAGTGTATGTCAAGGAGGGTGCTCGATAATCTAAATGGGGGGAAAGCAAATGCCTTAATTTACAGATGTTTTCAAATGGTTTTCCTCTTTGGAGAGGGAATCCAATCACAATCAAGGCTCAGATTCTGGACACTGAGGGTTAGATGGCTTTGTGGGGAAGATGAAGTGGACTTTTAGTGGACAACGTTTTCTGGCATTGTGCAAGAGCTCACCTACATGTTGAATTTCCTGCGTCTAGTAACTGTGACTAGCATATGGTCCAACTATCCTCCTAATAAGAACCTGAGCACCGTGAGGACAACATAGATCTCATTTGTTTCAAGGCATCGAAAAGCTAACTGGACACTCCTAGTGAAATCAATCCATGAGTATGCGCTAATTTAGACCAGTGGTTAAGAACCTTACAATGTGAACTTCTCGTATTCTGACAGAACCAGGGGTACAAAAGTTGGAGTTCACAAACCATCATGGAGGAGTCTGGAATAAGTATCTCACGCTAGAAATGAGAGAGCTGGACACAGAAGCTCTGGGGGCTACATATCGGGCTGCTAATAGCAAGGTTGACTGTTGGAATCCACTAGCCACTCCATCAGAGAAAGATGGTGCTTTGTGCTGCTGCTGTAAAGTTCTACAGCCTTGGAAACCCAGAGGGAATTCTATCTTGTCTGATAAGAGTCGCTATGAGTTGGAATCAATCCAATGGCAGGAAATTGAGGGTTTGGGTTTGGGTTTTATAAATAGATAAGGCACTTTGCTATCAAGACATATAGGCTCCACAGGCTAAAACACATTATGGTGCCTCAAATGTTAGATTTGTTTCTGTGTGTTACTGAACTGCTGGTTCCAAAAATGGCACCAGTGTTCCCCTACCGGCTCTAGTTTTTGAGATGCAGATCATATGTCATATACCACTCTTCACTCTGTTCATCCAATAAAAAAGGCCAGGATACTTTAATGTAGTGTGTAGGTTACCATCTTTGAAGCATGCAGGAAAAATATTAAAAATTAAAAGAAAAGTGTACTACATGAAAATGTACTTCTTTCCTACCCAGAGCAAAGATTTCCAATACAAACTTTCCAGTCACTCGACAGACAAGGAGCTCAGTTTGCAAGATGGCCTCTTCAAGGACAATGGTCTGCTGTCACGGTTGCATCTTTCCTCCTTGGCATCAGGCTTCCACTGTTTGTATGTCTTGCTGGAATCTTCCACCTTGCTCTTTGCTTAAGGCACCAAGATTCCCTGGAAAGCGAAAGTGCCTGTGCAGATAATGCACTGTAACACCCAGGTGACAGCCAACTCTGTTAAAATGAAAGAGCACCTTCTCTACTAATTGTGGGTCATCGTCTATCTTGCTATTGCCCAGAAAGCTTTTCACCGGAACAAATAAACACCATACACATGACTCAATCTCATTCGCTGATGCTATGAAATATGGGTCATTTATAAGTTGTTTGACCTGTGGATCATCGAATATCCCTGCCTTCAGTTTTTCCATGGAAAGTCCTGTTAACATCTGTGCTATGTATTCAATGCATGAACTGTCTTTATTCAAAGGCTGTGCAAAGAGCAGGTCTATCTTTAGATAGAGTGGTGGCAGTGTGGTTCTATTTCATGTTACCACTGGTTCATTGATTATATTTTGTCCTGCAATCACCAGAAACCAAACTGTCCTTACCCAATGATCAGGTTTGGTTCTATTATCCCAAAGGCATAAGTGGCAAGGAGGATACCTTGTTGAATGAGAAGAAAAGTAAGCATCTTCAAGTGTACATAAACCACCCACTAATAAACAACCCATTGATGCTCATGGTAATTTATCTTTTTCAAGACGAAAGAGATGCCCTTGTACTCTTCTTTCATCCTGGTGGAGTAACCAATTGGAATAGGACCAGATTTACTGCTAGTATCTAAAAGAATACCTTTAAAACTACCTTAAACCATCATTGAAAAGATGCTGCTCACTTGGATTTTATTCTGAAAGGCTGATTTTCTTCAGTTTCCATTGCTATTGCACCATTGCAGAATACTAAGTTTTTATTTTTGGTTAAAAAAAATGGCAGCAAGTCCTTTCCTCTCCTTTGATAAGGAAAAACAAAGATAAAATTCTATTCATTGTGGTCAAAAGGTTCACGATGTGGAGGTTGTTCAGAAATCACTATCACTGCTCCCAATTTATTTCCCTTGTGGAATATCAGACAAACAAAACCTATCCTCCAGGAGCTGTGGTAACTCAAGGAAAGGCGGAACAGGGACAGGATCCAGGTGCAGAGCAATGTGAACTATAGGAACGGAAGCAGGTGAACAGTTGTGAAACCATGGACATTATACACACCAAAATAAATACAGAAATTTCCCAAGCAAATAAGAAAGCTTGTTATGACATTTAATTCTGCAGAAGGGATCATTTAAAGAGTGGATTAAGATTTCATAAAGTCAACCACATTTAAGAAACTACTCTATCTAATGCAACTTTCTGAACCAATTCCCCAAATGACACCAGGAAGAAGTCTAAAAACCAAGAAAAAAATTTTTTGCTGTTGGGAGAAAGACAAAGTTTTCTACTCTGGTAAAAAGTTACAGTCCAGGAAACCCACAGGGGCAGTTCTACCCTGTCCTGTAGAATCAAATGTCTTGATGACAGTGAGTTGGGGTTTTTGTGTGTGTGTGTGCTATTTTATACAATCTCTCTTGCAGCTAGACGTGCCCATGTGACTCAACTTGGTCTGTGGAATGTTCATGAAAATATTGTACTATATATATACATATACATGTATACACACACACACACACTGGCCCTAAGAACAAAGCTAATAGTTCTCTACTTGGCTTTCCCTTCTTCCCATGGACTAAAGCAAAAGTATGATGAGTAATCTTTGTCCAAGAATAAGGATCAAGTTATATGGAATGGTAGGAAGTTGGGTCTCTTGATAACTCTGTAATCTATGTACCTCTGATGGTACATAAAAGTTTTCCATATTCTTTGAGTCACTGAATATTGAAGAATCTGAGTCAGAATCTACTCAATAGTAGATTTGGGGAACTGGGTGTATGATACATAGAGACATGGTGGTGCTGCAGGGCAGGTGTTGACCTGCTCACCATGAGGTCCAACAGTCACTGTGGGAGAAGGGTAAGGCTAACTTCTCTTATAAAGATTTACCAGATATGAAAATAACAAAAATTTATCTATTATCAAGAGTTTGGGAGAGTGAGAGGGTGGGGGAGAGAGGGGAGAAAAATGAGCCGATACCAAGAGCTAAAGTAAAAAGAAATGCTTGAAAAGAATGATGACAAATTATGTACAAATGTGCTTGACACAATGGATGGGTTGACTGTAACAACAGCTCTAAGACCCCCAACAAAATGATTAAAAAGAATTAAAAAATATACGTCCAGTCACACATACACACACACACGTTTACCCTCTCAGAAACACTCTTCAAGGTTACTGTGATTCTGAATTGACTCCATGGCAGGAGGTTCTTGGGAAAATACAGTAATTTGGATTGGACTCCCAAACAGTACCTTGGTTTGCAACCTCATAAGTTTATCCTGTAAAATGATGAACTCTCCGTAGCAGGAACTGTCTCACTCAGCTCTGACTTTAACAAAGACCTCAGTCTTTTATACATAGAACAAAGTCAGTATTTGCACTACTCAACTTTGTATCAAGACTAATGTCAGAGGCCAGGAAATAAATAATCTAGAAAAGTCCTTAATTGTATCTTAACCATATTAATTTTGCAAGCAACTCTATTATTTGCTGTTTTAGTTAAGGCGGTGGTCAGGGGGAGAGATGAAATGATGTATTTGAATAGTGGAGTTGAATATACAATGAAGGTTCAAAGAACAAAGAAATGCATCTTAGAAAAAATACAATGTTGCTCAGAAGCAAGGATGGTGAGACTTCACCTTATTTCTTTCATGTAAGTCCTAAGAAAAGGGCATCAAGTTTGGTGAAGCAGGAAGTAAGATGGGCAACACCATCAATGAGATGGACTGAGACAATAGCTGAAGCAGGCATGTGTGTATATCGAAGATGGTAGAGAGGGTGCGGGACAGAGTAATACACAAGGTCAGAACCAACTCAACAGCAATGAGAAAGAGACCCACTTTGAAATGGGTGAAACACAACATTTCTCCCTCTTTGTATAATCCAAGGTACGTGTTTCTGTTGGAAGGAGGGGCTGGGCTCCCACACCGTCCTTCAGAATCACAGACTGGCAAGCAGCTCTTCCAAGGGTGGCTTCTAGAGATACCCTTGCCAACCCAGTGAGGCGGAAAAGGAAACGAACATGTGCTGGAGGTTGAGGCATTAGGGACCAAGCATGGGAGTAGCACCTATCTCCACATCCACATTTCACTAGGGAGAACAGCGGTTCTCAACCTGTGGGTCGCGACCCGGTTGGGGGTTGAATGGCCCTTTCACACGGGTCGCCTGGTTCAGAACAGTAGCAAAATTACAATAATGCTGTAGCAACAAAAGCAATTTTATGGTTGCAGGGTCACCACAACATGAGGAACTGTATGAAAGGGTCACAGCATTAGGAAAGTTCCACTGAGGTAGAACTTGGTCACACAATCCTAATCAATACTGAGGAGGACAGGGACTATAGGAAAGAGAAATAGGTTTTGGTAAAGAGCGAGCAATCTCTGCCAGTCACTTAAATTAATCCCATTTGCTTTATTCAAAAGAGCCACTACCTCAAAATATTGGACGAGCTATAAGAAAATTAAACATGCTTGTGGAAATAGCTTTTTATTTACAAGTATGAAGTCAATATAGAACTTCTTCCTTGGAATTAAACAAGTAAACACTAAGATTTGAAACTAATTATTCAGCAATAAACTATTTCTTTCCCTTGCTTAATTAAAATACCTTGTCCTCTGTGTGTATATATAAATAAAAGTATGATTAAAGATAGTGTTCAATTAGGCTAACTACTGACACATCATCTTTCCAGGCTTAAGGAGTAAAAGACTTGACAATTGCAGTCACAAGTATTTTTACTTTTCTGTATCCTGTGGCTCTTTCAATTCTCCATTAAAAAAATAAAAAAATGGACTGAGCCCCAGTGGCGTAGTGGTTGTGCACGGGACTGCGGCCCACTGGGATGGAGGTTCGATTCCAGCTCCACAGAGCAAAGGCTGGGCCTCCTACTCGCACCACCTGAGGGCAATGATGCCCCCCCAAAATAAATAAATAAACAAAAAAAATAAAAATAAAAAATAAATAAATAAACAATACTCGAACTGTTTTCTATTTTTAATATACAATCCCTATGTGCTTAACCACATTGCCAGCTCCTCAAGGGAATCCTTCATCTTGTTTCTCCGGAGGCTGAAATTGGCTTTATTCTTATTTTTTTTTAGTATTGTTATGATCCTTTTTTAAACTTTTTTTTTTTCATTTTATTTTGGGTGCTTACAACTCTTGTTACCAACCATACATCAATTCTATCTGACATATCCTTACATATATTCCATCGCTCTTTTCTAGACATTTACATTCCATTGAGCCCTTGGGATCAGTTCCTCCTTTTTTCCCTCCCTCCTCCCCCCACAACTCTTGTCCTTCCCTGACAGATTATGGATTGTTAATTATTTTCAAATCTCACTCTAACTACTATCTTCCTTCCCCTCCAGTTTCTGTTGTTCTTCCTCCTAATGTGTGATTATGTGCCACTCATTGCGATTGGTGTCCCCCTCCCTACCCTTTTGGCTTCTCTATTCCCATTCCTGTTCCTGGGTTCCACGTGTTGCGAGTTTTAGCTCTTGCCTGTAGCATGTACATGCTCCCATATAGTCTAGATTGGGAAGAGGAACTGAGATTGTGATGGGGAGGGGGTGAGGAGGCCTTAAGGGATCAGAGGTACATTGCATGACCCTTTAGTGCTCTACTGAATCCTGATTGACTCATGCCCTCCCTGTGACCCCTCCGTGTGGGGATGTTCCACTGTCCACAGATGGGCTCTGGGTCTCCGCTCCAACCCCCTTCCATTCTCATCAATGTATTTTCATTTGCTTGTTTACTGTTTGTTGTGAGTCTTCTGATACCCGTTGCCCAGTCTTGACACCTCACAATCACACCAACTCGTGTACTTCTTCCACGTGGCCTTGTTGCTTCACTGTTGGATGGCTGCTTATTTAATGTCAAGCCATTAAAACCCCAGACACTATCTTTTAATAGCACCATCCTGTCTCAACCACATCTGTTTATGCACCCACTTTGTCTTCAGTGATCATGTGGGGGTGGGGGGTGAGCACCACAGAATGCCAATTTGTTAGAAGATATGAGTCGAGTCCCAAACTCTACAGCCTTAAAAATATTAAGATATATTGCCTTAAAAATATATGTACACAGGCCAATACCACCACTGTTCATGGATTAATGTACTTGCATAAGTGCACACCTCTATTCATCTTTCTATCTATGCCTTTGCTTCCTAGAGCTTTTTTTTTTTGTCTCCTCCTACCTGGCCATCACTATCCCCCTTCCTCCACCTCTTAGTCCTTCCTCTCAAGAGAGGAGGGTAGCCGCAAGATTCCCCCAGGATCAGAGGGGAGGGTTCCATAGGGACCAGCAAATAGACCTGGAACTATTGAGGGTTGGTGTTCTTTCTTTCCTTTCTCTCATCATTTCCCTTCCCTTTTCTTTCTTGAACCATCGGTTTTCTTATTGTTTGGACTAGGGCATGGATGGGCTGCCGAATTATATGGGTTGGATCATGGGAGGAAGCCTGGGGAGAAGGCAATGGGGCCAATGGCCCCAGAAGGTAGAGGGGGAGAAGGGTGTGGTGAGCAGATAGCGTCATGAACAGGGGAACAACTAGGAAAGGAGAATCAGCATCTAGGAGAGGGTAGAGATTTGTTACTTAATAGCCTTTTATGTTGTCAAGTCTTAGAATTTTGTTTTGTTTTGCTTTGTTGAAAGTGAGAGAGGGGGAGTCCTATAGGGGGAAAGGATGCAAGGTTTGGTTCTATCCTAAGCACAGTTGTAGGTAGTTGGAAGTAATAGTTTCTTCTTGAAAAATCAATACCAGACTTCTCCCAATTATGTTTCTGGCAGAGAATATTGAAAGTAGCATGGATTGCCAAAATAACATGTAAGTCTGACTTAGAAGAAGTGAAGCAAGATTGCTCCTTAGAGGCAAGGATGGCAAGACTTCATCTCATGTACTTTGGACATGTTGTCAAGAGAGAGCAGTCCCTGGAGAAGGACAGCATGCAGGGAAAAGAAAGGTCCTCGGCAAGATGGACTGATGCAGTAACTGCACCAATCGGCTCAAACTTAAGAGACATTTCAATGACGACAAAGGACCAGGCAGAGTTTCATCCAGCTCGACATGGGGTGGCTGTGAGCTGGAACTGACCCGATGGCCCCTGACAAAACAATAATAATTCCCAAAGAGTTGGAGATGAAAGATGTCCCAAATGTTCAACTCCTCCAAGATGCTATTTTGCTCCTTTCCCCGACCCCCATGTTTCCTATGTATGTGTCCCTTCATGTCACTGCGACATGATCACTGTGATCACTGCGACATCTCACAAGGACTTCTGAAACTTTAAGGACATGTCTTACAAGGCTGTGGGGGCTATTAAGTAACAAATCTTAACATCAGGTAGAGGCAAGCCAGATTAAGGGACCAAGGCCAGAAGTCAAAAATATCCGAAAGTCAAGGCAGGTCTTCTTGCTTTGAACTCAGTCGGGCTACAGAGGTCACAAAAGAAGGGAGGCTTTGATGGAAATATGTCCTTTTCACCTTTCAGCTGATCATACCCCCCAGGGAAAGTAAAGGATGGTGAATTAAAAAAAAATCGAAGACACATTCCACCTTAATGCTGTAACCAAGGATTCCCTCAAAAATGGGGAGTAGGATTTAAAGATGCACCTCCCCCACTACCTGTAACCACCGAGAACTCCCTCCAAAACAGAACTCCCTCCATAACCACAAGCACAGAGGGCAATATCTATAAGACATCACAAAATGGATTATGACAAAAGAGAATGTGGCTTGAAGGGCCATAACAGATAATCAACTACCTACATCTCATATTCAAATAATCAATTAGACCATTTATAGGCTTAATGAAAATTTACAGCACAAAGGAATCTATGGTAGATTAATTCCAAAGCTAGCTGTAATTCTCCACCCCTCTCTGTGTCTATGCCCTCTCACTGAGACTTTGGGGTTTATTTCACCTGGCCTTGTGATCTGCCCTGACCAGATAGATCGTCAAGAAGCTATCCATGTCTTCAAACTTTCTTAGGACATTTGCTTTTGCCCTGCGAATAATTCTGAGCTTGTCTGCAGGGTGATGAGAGATATATAATTCTCTCCTCTTGTTGCCCAACTGACGGCCAGTTATCTGCCAGTAAGCAAGGTCGTTCCAGATGAGCCAGCTCCAAGTCAAACCACCGGCTGGCAGCAGAAGCACGAGCAAACCCAATCAAGATCAAACATGCCTGGCCCATATTATGACAAGATTGCCTGCATGACCCATATCTGACAATAAAAAAAAAACTCCAGTGGTTTCAAAGCATTTGCCTTTACCTGTAATTTGTCACACAAGAGCAACTTGCTGTTGTTGTTGCTGTTGCCAATGAGTTATCTTCACCTCATGGCAACATCATGTATAACTGAACAAAACGTTGTCTCTTTCTACACTATCTTCACAATCTTTGGTATGTTTGAGTCCACTGCTGTGGGGGCTGTGTCGGGCTATCTTAATGAAAATTTCCCTCATCTTCAATCACCCTCTCCTTTACCAAACATGATGTCCTGTCCTAGGGATTAGACTTTCCCCAAAAGTAAGTGAGCCCAAGTCTCACTATCTTCACGTCTAAGGAATATTCTAGTTGTATGTCTTCTCACACTTCATGTGCCAGAGACTTATTCATTCTCTGGCAACCAGTTGTATATTCCCTCTTCTTGCCAACATGATGGTTTGAATGCATCAATTCTCACCATTTTTTTCACTATCCAATTTTCACAAGAGTATGAGGCAACTGAAATACAGAGCCTTAATTGTTACCCACCTCTATCATGTCCTCATTTTGCAGATGAATAAACAGAAAACTTAAGCAATAAAATGATAGGACTAGACAGTCGTAGACTCAAGTTTCCTAATTTAGGAGATTGGTGTTATATCTTCCATGAAAGCATATAGTTTCTTAAAAGATCCTTGGATTTTCCAAAGTCAACATCCACACAGAGGCCCAGTGGGAGCTGGACACAGAAGAATGCCACCTGTAGGACTAGCTGACCTATTCATAAGATGAAATTATTTGAAACACTTTGTAAACTTTAAATGCTATAAGAAGCAAGATTTATTACTACATATATGGCAGAGATAATGGTATTTTATAAATGGACTTGTTCTAAGAAAGGTCACTGAGTCTGTTTTATTAGACCTTTAACTCAAAAAGCACTGATTTTTTTACCCAGCGTTTATCAACAAAAATAAGAGATTCTAGCATGATTGATCCTCTTATGTTTTATAAACCATCAAGAGAATTAATCTAGATATAGCCTTTGTCATTTGTTTTCTATCTCAAAGGACTAGAGGCTAGAAGGACAGAAATCAAGAATGTTTTTCCCATTACTTTGTTTTCACAGCTTACCATCAGTCCTGAATGAATGAATAAGTAAATGAATTCTAAATAGAGTCTGGCTGTCTTTAGAAAAATGTTAACAACAGGTTCAAGAAGATAGGACTCTCAAGAAGGAACTTTAGACTGGTATTAAGCTGGTGAGGTAAGAAAATAAAAAGGTATTTTTGAAAGACCTGCATGAAGAAGAGAATGGAAGGAATGAGTAAAACATTATAGGGCTGAGCCCCGGTGGCGTAGTGGTTGTGCGCGGGACTGCGGCCCACTGGGACGGAGGTTCAATTCCAGCAGTGGGGCTGGGCCTCCTACTCCCACCACCGGAGAGCAGTGATGCACCGCCCGCCCCCCCCCAAAAAAAGAGAAAAACATTATAAAGTCATTTTAAAAGGAAAAAGATCCTCACTATGTTAGGCTCGTGTTTAAATACAACTGCATTAAAATATCAGACTCTCTTGTTTTAAAAATTGAGTTTTAAGTAGTGTTTAGATTCGTTCTGTAACAAAGTTGTTATGACAAAGATGACCTTATTTATATGTCATTAACTCAGAAAAGCATTTTCACCCCCTTTAGAATGATTCTAGCAGTTTACATGAGTATTAAATTTATATTAGCATTTCAATAACTTATGTTTTCTATATTTTCTTATGTTTTTCTGTAGATTTTAAAAATGACTGATTTTTTTAAAAAATAAAAGTGATTGATTTTGATGGGTCAAATATAGGATTTTAGTTCTGTACTTTTATATCCTTTCATCCATTTCAATTAAAATATCTCATTAATCCAAAGTATTATGGATTGCTCTAGAGTTACAAGCATTGGATACCATGAAAAATCCTACGCATGCATACTACAGTGTTTTTGCCCATCCTTAAAATCCTTAAAATGACCTATCTAATTTGCTCTGCTCAGACATAAGGCTGGCCTTTAAAGGCACTGACTTGACTTGGTCCACGGATTTTTTGTGTCCATTCCAGGGACCTGGAAAGCGTCCTGTGTAATCCCCACCATTGAAGATGAGAGAAGCAGAGCCAAACCCCTTCCTGCTGCCATCTCCGGCAGCTGTGGCCGTACAGGATTTCCTTCAAATACTCGCACCGACAAGAGGGAACGGAATTTGAGCTCCTGGCACTGCAGAGGCTGGAGAGGAAGGAACAGGCAACCAGTCCTCTCCCAGCCCTAGCTGCAAAGACAAGGCAAAAAGATCCTTTCTGCCAGTATCGGAGCTACGTGAAGGGCTTTTTATCACACCATGACGAGAAACTATTTGTGCAAAGCAGCAGTAAGAAACCAGAGCACCACAGTTCAACTCTAGTGTAGGTTAAAAAGATTTCTGGGTTTGAATGGAAACCTAACCTTCATCGATAATAATTTCTAATATTGTTCCCTTTGGGAAGGGGGAAAGAGATGCATACTAAGTACCACGTTCAATAGCCCACAACTTTTACAAAGATTAAAAAATAAGTCTCTAGATATGCCTTCAAAAATTATGATCTCAGCCAATAAAACAATTATAAATATTGACATCTTTGGAAGTTCTGAGGAACTCGATTTATTGTTCCATGGAATATATTATTTTTTACCTGTAAGTTTTAATGAAAGCACTATTTTTATTAGCGGTAAGTACTATATATACTTTCCTAACAAAAAGATTCTACAGAAAATGATAAGGATGTCTCAAAAATAAACCAGAGATATGTATAGATCATAGATATGTGAATGGGTTTGATTGTCTGTGTATGAAATCCAGGACAGGTAAATCTCCAGCAACAATAACTGGATTGATCATTAACGAGGAACATGGCAGGAGAAGTTGGGTAGCACGGGGAAACGAACAACAACGAATACCAGAAGAGGATGTTATGAGATTAACTGTGGTGATTATTGTAAAACTCACCTTAATGTGACTGAACGATTAAAATTATGATATGTGAACTATAAGCCAATAAAACTAGCCACGTCCTTATTTTTGTACATCAGGAAAGACCACCTCCCTAAGGTAGGCCTCACCTCAGCTGAGGCCGGTTTCTCATTTGGGGGGGAGGGAGGGGGGCAGTAAGAGAAGACCTAAAAGCCCATGCCATGCGGCAACGCCTTTGCTCACCCTAATTAAATGGACACTCCTACATTGGTGTTCAGTGTACTTTGGTGCAGATTCATGACCAAGAAGGAGGAAATGTATCTTTCTCTAGGTGATGATTTAACTTCCGTGTTGGTGGAGGTTTCCTCTTATATGAAACCCCCAGGGAGAGATTTCACCCTGTATCATAGGAATAGTCATAATTTTCACCAAGGGGTCGTTTCCTCCCTCGTGGCATAGGCTCCAAACTGCAGACGTTATTCTACCTGGACTTTAGGTTCTGACTTCTTGAAGTAAACAGCATACAACAGGAACCATCTAAGAAGAATCTGAACCACTAAGTCAGTCGGTGGTTCTCAACTTTCCTAATGCTGCGACCCTGCAATACATTTCCTCCTTATGTTGTGGTGACCACCAACCATAAAATTAATTTTATTGCTACTTCATAACTGTAATTTCATTTCTGTTATGAATCAGGTGACCCCTGTGAAAGGACTGTCCAACCCCCAAAGGGGTCACGAGCCATAATTCGAAAACCTCTGCATGAAGACCATTGTGCTTTACTTTAAATAGCCTATTGCAGGTTAAAGGAACTGATAAACTCCTTTGGCCCTCAAGCTGTTAACACCCTAGTGAAAGAAGAAAAGGAGGGTTGCTATCCTTAAGGTTATAGATTTAAAATCATTTGAATTTAGCTCAAATCTCTTGCTTTTGCAATTGTTCAACTTAAGGCTACCATATATTTGCCACTATGCCATGGTCTATCCTTTTCTGGCTTATTTGAGTTCTGCTGCAGTGAATGACTGTTACTAAAGGTTGGGCTATGTCTGCCTCTCACTGCTTCCTTAAGCAGGATGCAGCCACTTAAAATTTTAATTATGTATAAGTGAACATCTCTTATATTTCACTCTAAAAATATCTCCTTTATATGAATAGTCCCCTTGTAAACAGTATATTAAATTCTACAACACTGGCTAGTCTAATGATAATGTGACTAGAATTATCAAAGACTCCATGGAAGCTAATTATAATAGTTCTCAAAAAGCTGATAATACTGTCCAATAAAGTGGGACAGGGGTATATATGGCAAACCTTAGTTCTATGAACGTACTTTGAGCTCATATTTAACCTATACTAACCTAAGAACAATCAGTTCTCATGGTGTGTCTCTGCTGGAATAATTACCCTTCTAGTGGTTGAGTGCGGGACTGTGACCCACTGGCTTGGCGGTTCAAATCCAGCAGGCATCTATCCAGGAGCAAGGCTGGGTTTCCCACTCCCACCCGAGGGCAGTGATGCCCCCCCCCCAAAAAAAAAAAACAAACCCAAGAAACCACCCACGAAATTATCAGCTAATTCCACACAGAAGAATAACAGGTCATGATCTGAGGATCATAAATAATAAAATCCAACATCAGAAGAGGGGATGGTTTGCAGAAGGCAATGGGTGACAGTAAAAGTCTGAAATCCATTTACAGAATCCCCACTTGGAGTAATTCTCCAGTGAATTCCCTCTGACTATTGACTCTATGAATAGCTTTGTCATTAGACAAACTGCACTACAAAATGGGCAATTGCAGATATAGTTAACATTGAATGCCTTATTGTTTTGTTTTCCTTTTTGCCTCTTTTTATGTCTGTTCTAGTCTTTGTTATATTTTGCCTTGTTTTGGATTGAGGCTTTTCTGGTTTTATTTTTTGATTTGTTTGTGTTTGCTTGTTTGCTTGTTGGGATTTCTTTTAACATGGTTTTCGTTATATGGAATCCAGGATAGATAAATCTACAGAGACAGTCAGCAGATTATTAGTTTCTTAGAGAAATGGAAGTGGAGGCTGGGGGTGGGGAGGGGGAATGAAGAGCTAATAGTACTGAGGACAAGACTGAATAAAATGTTTTAACAATTATGGTCAGGATTGCACAAATCTTTTTAATATATTTAAAACACTAAATTATAGGGTATAAGAATTATATGTCAAAACTGTCAAAAGTTAATAAAATAAAACTAGCAAGTTAAAAAACATATATATATATATATATATATATATATATATATATATATATATAGCTCCTAGGACTCCAATTCATACATACACAGATTTATTCCAAGCAAACAGTGTTTAAACATGTCTCTGTGCTCAACTGATGGCTGCAGAGTTCTCTCAGTGATATACTTGTCTTAGTCTCTTCAGGTACTTTCAAAAACACGTCCAATCAAAACAGTGGCTTTCAAAGGGATGTGCTGGGACAGTTCAATTCCAGACAGAGAGGTTGGCTCTGAAGGTTATAGCAATGCTCTGGGGATTCCTAAGTGTTCAGGTTGAAAGATGTTCTCGGGCTGAGCCCCAGTGGCATAAGTGGTTGAACGCGGGATTGTGGCCCATGGGCTTAGCGGTTCAAATCCAGTGGTGGCTCTCAGAAGCAGTGCTGGGCAGCTCCCATGACCACCAGAGGACAGTGATGCCCCCCCCCCCAAAAAAAGAAAGATGTTCTCAAAGGACACGGTATCATGGGAAATTGTGAAGAAGTTTTAAGGAAACTGAAAATCGCCTTGGTAAGAAAAGGCTAGCACGAATTGTGCGGAGGAAACTTTTCCATCAGCACTGCCTCCTTCTTCAAGGGTAGCAAAGGCTGTCCTTAGAAATTTTCATTCTGCAACCTTATCCCATACCTCATCCACTCTCCAGTCCTGAACTTGCCACCTTTGGACTACTTTCTGTTTCCAGAACTCATGGAACGTTTCACAACTTGAATCCTTCGAGGATGCCAAACTGACATTTTGATATGGGATTAAAACAAAACAAACAAAAAGAGCAGAGTTTTTCAGCAAAGGTTTAAAGATGGAAACACTTACTTTCAGATGTGCATAGCCCTGGAGAGCAATAGATGTTGTTAATAGCGATAGATACTGTTGTTTATAAAGGTCTCGACAATGTGTAGCAATACTGCTTGCCTTCCCCTCCTCTAAAGACAAGACCCTAGCAAGAACCACAAGAACAGGCAAACAAAATGCTGCCTCGCCCTGCATCATCCCTAGGTGCAGATGCTGATCTGGCCACTGGAATCACAGGCGTTCCATGGACTGATTTTCATGAGAAAATCACCAAGTCTTTCTTCCTAATCCATCTTAATCTGAACACGCCACCAAAACCACGCACCATCATGGCAATACACCTCTGCGGACAAAGAGGTGACAGCTGGGCATGAAGGGTACTGGGCAGGCATCTAACCTGGAGCTCCCTAATGGAAGGCAACAACTCTTCCACTGAAGCGCCCACGCCCTCACATCTATAGAGACAGAAATGAAGAGCTATGTACACAACTTACTCATAACAAAACCTTAAAGGGGAGTAGGGGGAAGCCTTGCTGTCATTGTGTGAATGACAACTTATAGCTACCCTTTGGGCCAGGGCAGAACTACCCCTGTGAGTTTGACAAGATTCTATCTCTTTATTTTATTTTTTTTTTTTGTTTTATTTTTTTGGGGGTGGCATCACTGCCCTCAGGTGGTGGGAGTAGGAGGCCCAGCCTTTGCTCCGTGGAGCTGGAATCGAACCTCCATCCCAGTGGGCCGCAGTCCCGCGCACAACCACTACGCCACAGGGGCTCAGCCAAGATTCTATCTCTTTATGGGAGTCGAAAGCCCAGCCTTTCTTCCAATAGAGCAACAGGTGGTTTTGAACTACTGACCTTGTGTTTAGCAACCCAATGCTTAACCACTACAGGAACCGCTACAATAGCGCTATTTCATGAAATCTGTGTGACCATGGGCAAGAAGAGACGAGAGAGGGGAGGTGATTACTAAGGGAGCATAGAATTTGGCTTATGGGAAAGAACAATATGGCCACAGAGGGTCATAGCTGCATAACATAATTGATGTCATTGGTTTGTTTTGTTTTGATATTTGAAATAAAAAGTATGGAATGCTTTACAAATTTGTGCCTCATCCTTGCACAGGGGCCATGCTAATCGTCCCTGTATTGTTCCAATCTTTCTACATGTGCTGCCAAAGCGAGCACAAACTTGAGAGAAGCAGAAAGCTTCATCTTTCTCCCTCAGAGTGGCTGGTGGGTCTGAACCACCAACTATGTGGTTAGTGCCCCAACGTGTAATCCACTAAGCCACCGAAGCTCTCTGTGCCATTGTTTTATTACATACATACATACATACACACACACACACACACACACACACAAATGTCCAATCACCAAATAATGTGTTCTTTATATTTGCATCACAATGAAAAGAAAACGAATGAGAAAACATGAAACCCTTTTTTATAAGAAGTTGGCCATTTCCCAACCATCTCCCTTTAATGTGGTGTCTTCACTATCTTGGTATCCTTTTCATCGTCTGAGGTTTCTGGGGGCTTTGCTAGAGACAGGCAGTCAATGAACTGGTGACAACCACGCATCCTCTGCCTGTTGCCTCTTGTTGAATACCACTTCACATAGCAGAGCCCCTGCTGCCTTGCAGCTCTGTCCTGGGAAGAGTGAGAACAGACGGAGAGAGCTCAGCCCACAAATTGTTTTCCGGCAGTTAGTAATAAAAACCATCGGAAGTCTTCTCCGAACGTCCCTGTCTCAGATCATTTCTTCTGGTTGTTTTTCCCAGAACAGGCTGGTTTACAGCTTTACACAGACACATCGCGTCACGGAAACCGAGTCTGACAACACACCTTTCCTTCAGGAAAAAAAAGCTTTGTTCCTCAAAATGAACCAGGTAGTGAAAGACTCTTCTGCCTTGTAGCCTCAGGAGAAATAACTTGGGGTTTGGGAAGTTATCAGATAAAAGCAAAACACTCACCTAACAGGCAGTGACAGGAAGGGAATGAATGTAACAACAATGACATCGGCAGCCAGCCGGAATTTACACGATCCTCTCTCCCGAAAACCCAACAGCTGAGATGGATTTGTGTTTCTGCAATCATTGAAAAGACCATATCCCTCAAACGTACCCCATCACACTCAATCTTCATTTACAACCGTGAAAGACTGCTTTCTGTTTCCTCCGAAAGGACCCTGGTTTGCTCAGTGACGTGGGATCCCCATGGTGCAGGGAGAAAAGCGCAATTGCCAACCCAAGAAGTAGTTCTTGGATACAACTTACAGCGCTTCCCACTCAAAACCAAATGTCCCTGGGAGAGGGAACAAGACGGGAGAACACAGTCATACATTTCTGTTCACACGCAGGGCATCTTCACCAAGCTAGTGCCGTAGTCCACATATGAAGATTAAAAACATTTTTCTTGCAGATTGCTTAGGCATGCATGAAACATTTTCTTCCCCCCAGCAAAAAGCCATTAAAAAAAAAAAGGTTAAAATTATGGGAAGCAACACATGAATGACAAAGTGTACTTCCATATCAATAAATTTTTAGTTGGTTCCATAGCTTTGGGCCACAACTTTAGGATTACGGTTTCTCTATTTGTATACCACGACTTGGAAAACACATACACTTGGAAAACGAATTATTTCATTTACTTTCATGCACTGATTCATAGGAGACCACCTCAGTAGCATCATTCTGCCAACAAGCCTCAAATTGTCATGAGGAGAGCTCTGTCTGCCTCGTCTCGCCCTATGACCAGGTGAGCATTGTCATGGACTTACAGGCCAGGTGTGTACAGACCTTCCAATTTTCCCAGAGAAGTCAGAAAACCAATTTTCCTTTCTTTAAATTGCTATATTTGATATGCTGGTAACAGACGCGATTTTTTTCTGTTTTTAATGAGAAAGCCAAAGAAGTCATGTCTTTAAGCTGTAATGAGTCCTGGTGGCTTAGTGATTCTGCACTGGGCTTCTCAGCACCAGCTGCGGCAAGGAAGAAAGGTGGAGCTTTCTACTCCTATAACGCATTAGAATCTTGGAAGTCCACAGGGGCACGTCTTACCCTGTGCGAAAGGCTCACTATGAGTCCGCTCTAAGTTTTTTTTTCTGGTGAAGGTGTACCAGGGACCATGGAGTTCACTAGATAGTGGCCCAAGGAACTGCTGGATTCTAAGAAAAGCATTTAAAACATATTTCTTTTTGTGTGTTCAGTGGAATACAGATACATTACTCAGGCTTTCTTCATCCATCCTTGCCTTCTTTCTTATTAAAAATTTACCCATGGGTAAATTAAAAACTATAAAAATCACAAATCACAGTACTATAAATAAATGGTAATTGTCAGACTGATTAATAGTAATAGGTACTTACTCTTGAGAGGCAGAGAGCAGATAAGTGGAGATTATGTGCAGTCCCCCGAGTCCCCTTTCCCTTCCAGGGGGAATATGCTCTAAATGATTATGGATGAGAATAAGTGTATCATAGGAATAATACCAATTTCACTCTAAATTACTATTAACAGGTAAATCATGCCAAAATTTAGAATAGGAATCATTACAGCAATTGTAAAATGCTATGACCCACACGGTCCAAAGAAATGTCCTAACAGTTAGACTATTATGCTATTCCCAAACAAGAATTCCCAATATCTCTCAAATCTTTCAAAATAATTTAAAGGGGTGCCAGAATAGAGTCAGTCCACAGCAACACAAAAACTACATTTTACATTATTCTCAAGTCACTCACAACTCACGGAAGCCACTCCCTCTTCTACATCAGCCAATCCCCCTCACTTCTCCAGTCTGTGGCCCCTTACCATCTGCTTTCTTTGGTGTTGATCTTCTGCCCTTTCTATACCCACCCTGCTTACTTCCAATACTTCCAATGCTTCGAGTTGTTTCTCAATGAAGCCTGGTAGTTCTTGATGATATGTCTCCTGAATTAACTCAGGGAGTTTCTTTACTTTGTATCCTCAGAGAGGAACGGAGTGTGGAGTGGAGTTGGGAGAAAAAGAAAGGAAGGGAAGGAAGTCTATGAACACACACACACACCGTAAGTGTTGCCCCATCACACTAGCATCGCACCTGTGTGTCACACACTACATGTCTAACAGAGTTCAAACATATACCTGAGAAGTACTGCGCTAGATGTCAAAGACCTCCTGCTACTGTCCAACTAAGGTCTATACAGTTAAACCATCCCAAACAAGAGTCTATTGATGGCAGTCACTGATTCCTGTTCCTCACTGCTGGATGTACAAACACAAACACTGTGGGTATGACGTGCTAACAATACTACAACCGGTCTCCAGTGAGAAAACCAAACACCAAGCTCACTATCATGAAGCAGAGGCCAACTCACAGCTATTCCTCAGACAGGGCAGAACTGGCCCTGTGGATTTCCACGAGTATGTCACTTCACGGGAATGGAAAGCCTCATCTCTCTCCTGAGCAGCGAGTGGCTGGTGGTTTTGAACTGCCAACCTGCAGCGAGCAGCCCCCTGGGACACCAGGCCCCCACCAGGTCCTTGTCCAGGGAAAGATGCTTGGAAAAGGATATGGCCAAGATGATAAAATATGGTATTATTTTCATGGGGAGCTAGAACTATTTTCCCTGCGGCTTATGATGAAAGTCAGCAAATGTCTCTTGAGCTGGATCACTCTTCTCAGTTATCAAGTGCAAGAGAAGAGAAACTTTCACAGGGGACTGGAAGAGAGAAGGTTCAGTCTGGAAAGGGCTTGTCAGAACTCAGGGAGGCATGTGCCAGGGCTGGGTCAGAGCCCATAGGCATCCTGCAAAAAGCAGAGACACTTCTGAAACTGGGGACCCGTGGGTCACCAACAACGCTGTTCGGGATTTGGGGGAGGAGGGCACATGGGGGTGCATAGGCAAAGCAGAACCCTGATAAAAACGCAGTTAAACTGAGCTGACACCACATGTGTCCCAGCACCCAAATGTGACTGGTCGGCATTTTCCACTAATGATGTAACATTTAGAAGCTGTCAATTATAATCGAATCATTTGGAAGGCCTCCACGAAACAGAGGTCTTCTTTTTTTTTTTTTTATTTTAAAGAATGTTGAATGTCTTGTCCAGGTAACAGAAAAACCAACCACTGCTTTTTGGTTATCTTCCCATAAGCCAAATTCAGCACAAACCTTTACAACAGAAATAGCTCCCTAGACATGTAGAAATTGTTCAACTGGAGGATGTTCTATATATTTTCCCCCTAATGGCAATGCTCTCCGTAGCAATAATAACCCCCACTGACTGTGTGTCACTGTCCCCCCTGGTCAAGAGAGTCAGCTGGCCCTGGCTGCCAAAGAGACAGTCACAAAACACAGCAGATCAAACCCAATATGTTACCTGGCATGTTCGACGGCAGCGCTGAAGATGGGGAAAGCACAGGGAACACGTGCGAGTTTTCAGAGCTTGCCAGAGAAAGGCTCAGTGGTCACAAAGGAGCTGAGGGCCGGGGACTCAAAGACCACCACCTGAGTTCAGAGGCAGACGGAAAAGCTTGGTGAATGTCTTACGCACCTGCTCTGCTCTGCTCACCACAGGGAACCTGCGAAATCTCACGTGAGTATCTTCAGTAGTTTTGTTTTGTATTTTCGGTTTAGTCCAAACCTACAACAGTGTCTGGCTCTCTTCCTTTGAGCGCTGTCAGTAGACAATTATTTGGAATCACACTTGAAAGAAGATTCCAAGAGCCCAGAAATAGCCAAGGGCAAGGGAACCAGGGGATGCTATTTTAAAACTGGTCAGCCAGCAACAAGCATAATAAGCACAAAGGGAGAGAGGGTCATATGAAAGAGTGATGTTTGCTCTGTGTGTGTGTTTTATTTTTTTATTTGTTTGGTGTGTGTGTATGTGTTTTAAAACTAGCTTCATGACAACTCTCCTCAATCAGCGCTTTGGGAAAGAAAAATGAGCTAGCAGAGCTCCTGTAGCTGTGCCGCCCACGGGCTCTCCCTTTGCATGGAACCCAACCCAACCGAAGACCTGAACACAGAAAGAAGAAAAGGGGAAGTAAGGGAAAGCAAGCCAGGGACGTTTGCTCAGATGGAAAAGACACCAACAGTCCACGCAGAGCTACATGCAGTACAGTGCTTAAAATGCCTAATGACGCTTTCTTCTCGGGTCTTTGATGAGCTCCTAGAATGCCCAGTGTTTCTGTATTGGAAAAAGCCAGTGGCTGTAGCATCGGTTAACTTGAAGAAAAGGTCACGGCAGAAATAATAGTTTTGAAGAATAACTTTGCTTTCTAACTACAACCTCTCCCCTCCATGGGATTTTGTTTTCTTCCCTTTTCCATTTCAGCGCAATTTATACTACTTAATTTGTTCTTGGCAGCATGCTCCAGGTAAAATTGGATCTGTTTAATTTTCTCAATTTTCAGCTTGAGTTCGCAAAATAACAACAGTCTCTTTCTCACATTACACATGCCAAAAATAGTTTTCCTCACAGTGTGTCAATCTCAGTGAAAAATTAAGTGATCCTTGTGGAAGCTGTTAATAAACAACATACTATCTTAGGAATTCCACTCAAGCCAGTCAACATGTACCAAGAATCTATGAGATCAAAGGCTCTCTTCTAAGTAGAGGGACTCAAGGAGAAACCAGGCCTGGGTTCCAGGAATGTCCAGCATTATGCAGCTACCCTGCTATGCATTGAATGGTTTCTCTCAAAATAGGCATTGCAATCCCGGCCCTACTCCATGCCTGAGGACGGACTCCCATTTGGAAACGGAATTTTTCTTGCTACGTTAATGAGACCTTCTGAGTTATAAAAGCAGCAGATTAAACACAAGAGCAGCATGTATTGGCACAGAAAGACTGCCAAATAACTGAGGAATGCTGGGCTATAGAAACTGGGAGAGACAAGGCTGCTCCCCCACAGCCTAAAGGCTTCCTGATACTCAGTGTCCTGAATTTGGACTTCCAGCCCTCTCAACTGTGAGAAATACATCTCTATTCTTTAAAGCCACCCACTTGTGTTTCTATTATAGCAACACAGGGAAACTAAGATACAGCTGTTTGATTATCAATATGAAGATAAAAGATAAGTGGTGCAGCTAATCAAACAGTCCAATGCCTCATCAAGAAATAATACAAATCATTACATGGTCCTCTGTCCCACCAATTCACTCAAGCCATGCCACTGTTTCTGTACCTCCCGAGGCCAGCAAGATCGTGTGAGGAAGCACGCTGGGCCACAAAGTGGAAGCATATTTGACCATACAGTGAAGAAGGCCCTGAGACACAATCAGTTATCTGCTGCTAGATATTCAAGGACTGGGTATATTTAATATTTATTCTCCCAAGTAAAGTACACTCTCAGCATACAGAACTGTAGATACTAACTCTTGGGATAATTCGGCTTTGTTTGCTTTTAATTACCCATCTGTTAAGACTCAGCCTGCTTATTTTGGCCCTCACCTCAGGATTAAAAATGAACTTTCTTAGTTTTG
This sequence comes from Nesogale talazaci, assembly GCA_004026705.1. NCBI lineage: Eukaryota > Metazoa > Chordata > Mammalia > Afrosoricida > Tenrecidae > Nesogale > Nesogale talazaci. Next base: position 58,349 of record PVJH01003687.1, on the reverse strand, counting down.
CACATATATTTTAAATCAAAAGAGCAATGCAAATGACTTAAATGGTCTGATAGAATTTATGCGATACATTGAAGATCAATATTCACCCTCATGAAGAGATCAATTAAATATATAGGTATTATAGCAAAGTGTGGTGAAGAAACCAGATGGCATCCGTCTTTCAGACAGAATCGTGTCTGAGGTTTTAATGGTTTTTCCTCAGAAAAGCAAACTTGTCAGTGAGCTGTCAATTAAGTCCACATGGAAGATACATAACAGCCTGTGTGATCCAAGGATTGTAAACCATGAAAACTAAATGTGAAACAGGGAATGGAATCAGAGTTTGAACTACAAACATCCAGTTCCCAGGAGGGTATGCATGACAGTGAAAGCCCAAAATCCATTTACAGGGTCGACAAATGGAACAAGCCTCTAGTGAGTGACTCACCTCTGAACATAGTCCACTCTGGCTGTTCTTCCTCCATGACAGATAATGTTTGTTTGTCCTTTTAATAGTTCAAAGTATTTCCAAAACTCTTCCCCAGCACAATTCAATTGCAAGGATTCTTCTTCAGGCTTTACTTGTCTATGTCCAATTTTCACATGCACATGAGTCAATGGAAAATATCATACCTTGAGCAGATGACTCATGTTAGTCCTCAAATTTACATCTTTGCCCTTCAAAACTCTCAAGAGGCATTAGGTGCAGATTACCTAATGAACTCATCTTTTGACTTCAATTTCCTTGACAATTCACCCTTTTTTCCATTTATTGTGATGCTACCCACTGGTTCAGTTGGGAATATTTTGGTCTTCTTTACATTGAGAGGCAAATACTTATGGAAGGTTTGGGACCTTGATCTTCACCAGTGTTTCAAGTTTTCCTCACAGAAAACAAGGTCACGTCACCTGCTTATCTCAAGTTACTAAGCCTTCAGCCAATCCTGATACTGTATTCTTCTTCATACAATCTAGCTTCTCTAATGATTTGACCAGCATATACATTGAATAAGTATGTTGAGAGGATACAATCCTGACACACACCTTTCTGATTATAAACCATGTATTATTTCCTTGTTCATGTCACATAACTGCCTCTTGATCAATGTACAAGTTTCTCTAGAGCAATTCCCATTCTTCCCATGATAATCCACACTGTGTTATGATCCACACAGTTGAATGCCTCGACATAGTCTATCGAACACAAGTAACCATCCTTCTGGTATTCTGTTCTCAGCCAAGATTCATCCGCCATTAGCAATAATATCTCGTGTTCTATGTCCTCTTCTGAATCCAGTCTGAAACTCTGGCAACTGTCTGTCAATGTACTGCTGCAATGCTTATTGGATAATGTTCAGCAAAATTTTATTTGCATGTGATATCAATGATACTGATCTATAGTTTGAGCATTCTGTTGGGTCTCCTTTCTTTGGAATAGACACAAATATGGATCTCTTCCAGTTTCCTGACATAGAGGAGTCAGTGCTTCATCAGCTTGCTGAAAGATTTCAATTGATATTCCATCAATTCATGGAACCATGTTTGTGGCTAATATATTGGGTGAAGCTTCAATATCTTCTTTCAGCACAATTGATTCTTGTTATCTTTTTTCAGTACAGTTGATTCTTGTTCATATGCTACCTCCTGAAATGGTGGAATGTTAACCACAAGGTTTTTTTTTTATTTTGATGCAATGACTGTATTTTTTCCCTCTTGTTTTTTTGACACTCCATTCACCATTCAATGTTTTGCCCAAAGAAGCTTTTGAGATTGTAATTCAAGGTTTGAACTTCTTCTTGAGTTCTCTCAGTCGAAGATAGACTGAGGAATGATTTCCCTTTTGGTTTTATAATTCTAGGTCTTTATATATTTCATTATATTTTACTTTGTCTTCTCAAGCTACCCTTTGAAATTTTCTATGAGCTCCTTGACTTTGTTCTTTCTTTCATTTGCTTTAGCACTCTATAGTTAAGGGTAAGTCTCAGAGTCTCCTCTGACATCTTTTATCATCGATTATTTCTTCCTTGTTTTCTAATAACCTTTAGTTTTCTTTAAAAAGAATGGTCTTGATGTCTTCCCACAGTTCATCAGGTCTTCTGTTGTTAGTATTCAATGTGTCAAATCTATTCTTGAGATGCTCTTGAAATTCAGGTGGGATAGATTCAAGGTTGTATTTTGGCTGTCTGAAACATATTTTTCATTGTCTTCAGTTTTAACCTGAACTTATACAGCCAACTGATGGACTATTCCACATCAGCCACTGGTCTGGTCTTAGGTGTTGATATCACCTTCTTTCTCTGTTGTCTCTTGCCATAAATGTAGTCAATTTGATTTCAGAATATTCCACCTGGAGAAGTCCATGTGTACAGTCACCTTTTGTGTTGCTGAAAAAAAGATATTTGCTATGAACAAATCACTAATCTTACAAAATTCTATCATGTGAGCTCCAGTTTCATTGCTATCACCAAGTCCATATTTTCCAACTACTGTCCCCTTCTACTTTGTTTCCAAGTTTTGCATTCCAATACTCAATTATCATCAGTGCATCAGTGCATCTTGATGGCACGTTTGATCAATTTCCAACTGAAGATGTGGGTACAACTCTTCAATCTCTTCATCACTAATTTGAGTATGAAATGTGTTGATAATATTTCATTGAAGCAGATAGACATAATCCTATTTCAGACAGCACTATATCTCAAGACTGACTTTGCAATGTCCCTGTTGACAATGAATGTGACCCTCTTCCTCATGATTGGGTTATTCCCTCACATAGTAAATTATAAGTTTTTAATTCAAAATAGCCAGTACAACTCCATTTCAACTCACTAATATCTAGCCTCTCTATCTTTGAGTATTGCATTTCATTTTTGACACTTCCCAAATCCCACTTTGTACATTCTAAGTCAATGGTTTTCAACCTTCCATATGTCATGACATTTTAATACAGTTCCTCATATTGGGATGACCTCCCAACCATGAAGTTATTGTCATTATTACTTCATAACTGTAATTGTGCTACTGTTATGAATCAGGAGAGCACTCTGAAAGGATCATGCGATCTCCAAAGGGACCATGACCCACAGTTTGAGAACCGCTGTTCTAAGTTCTGATGATTAGCGGATGTTTATAGCTGTTTCTTCTTATTTTGAGTTATGTTCCACCAGCAAAGGCTCCATTCTCACAGTTTTTACCTAATTCATGTTATATTATGGCAAGTGTAGTTAGGTAAAAATACAATACCTTATTCCTTGATAACCCTTTTGACCCACTTTGTTTCAGTTTTTAATATTTTTTTTCTTTTCAACAGAGGTTTTTCTCTGTTTTATCTAGTCATTGTTCCTTTCTTTTTGTGTTCTATTTGCTTCCTGTTTGTATGTCGTGTGATTTTCTATATATGAAATCCAGGATAGATAAATTTAAAGAGACAGTAACTGATTAATAATTATCTGATGGCATGGCAAGGGAGGTTGGGGGGAAATGGGACGTTAACAACAAGTATAAGAAAAAAACATGTTCTGAAATTGATCTAAGTGATGATTGTACAACTCTTCTTCATGTGACTGATTCAATTGGATGATCTGAAAAGTTTATGCACTAAAACCATTTAAAAATAAAATGAACCAAAAGAACGTTCATGCTTTCTGATCTCCCCATGTCTGCCAAATTTCTTTGAACTGTGTGAGGTGTGGAGTTACTACAAACCAAATTCACAACCATCAACTTAATTCTGGCTCATATTGACCCTAGAGATGGGAGGAGATCTGCTTTTTTGGGTTTCCAAGATTGTGAATCTTTATGGGTGGAGAAACCCTCGTCTTTCTCGGATGTAGCACCTAAGGGCTCATGCTCCTGACCTTGAGGTTGGCAACGTAATACACAACCCAGTATATCATCAAGTTTCTAAAAGACTATAGCCCCTAGTGACCGACTTTATATAGAAAAGGAAAGAGAGCCAAAATAGTCAAAGCATTATGAAAGAGCAACACAACAGGAGTCATCAAAACTTGCTCTACAGCCTGTAGATAATAAAAACATTCTGTAATAAAAACAGCCTGGTATTGGCTTGATGCTATAAACAGACCAATGGGATACACTTGAGAGCCCCCAAATAAATCTGCCCATTTATGAACAACTGGTTTTCAACAAGGAGTCACATTCCAATTGATGAGAGAAGCAACGGACTATTTAATAAACGGTCCTGGAGAAACTGGATGTTCGTAAAAGTAAAACAGGCCCCATCTCCCACACAATATCCAAAGCAAACCCATCTTAGATCAAAGATGTAAATATGCTAAGCCTGAAACTATAAGGTTTCTGGGAGACAACTACAGGACCTACTTTTTTGTAATAGTCCTGCAAATATAACTACAGATGAATCAATATCAAAGGCAACTGACACTTCAGATATTTGTGATCATGAAGACTTTGTCAAAATAAAATATGCATATAATTCAAGAAGCGGACAAACAACCCAACTGAAATATGGGCAAAGGGCAGAAACAAACATTTCATCGAAAAAACATTCAAGTGGTTAGCTAACACATGAAAAGCCACTCTTGAACAAGAACAATGAAAGAGATGCAAATAAAAACTCTTGCCTCCACTGGGCATCTTCTGGTTTCTATAGACTGGTGGTTCCCAAGCTTCCTCATACCATCACCCTTGCATACAGTTTCTCAGCTGGTGGTGATCCCCCAACCAGAAAACTAATTTGTGCTGCTATTTCATAACTGACTTTTTGCTACTGTTATGAATCAGGCTACCCCTGTGAAACGACCCACGGGTTGAAAACGACTACTATCAACAAGGAAAGAAAGAGAGATAATGAGTAACTTATTTCCCATATGTTCCCATGAAATACATCTCAATATATCATCAGATGATAAATCTCTGCATAATAAGGACATGTCATATGTTGATCTCTTAGCCTCATGAAATAGTGAAAAGATGAAAAAAAACATAAATTAGAAATGGTTAGAAACAAAAGAAATCATGGTGAATTTTGTTAGACTAATATAAACTGCCAGTAAACAAATGATTCTTTATACATATCTGCAGAGGTTTCTAATGTGAAGTACTTGTTCTAATTGTGCAAGATCGAAGCCCAAAGCCCAAACCAAAGCAAACCCATGACCACAGAATGGATTCTGAATCACAGAACTCGACAGGACAAAGGACAACTGCTCTCTAGCGTTTTCAAGACTGTACATCTTTATGGGGAGTGACAATCTTATCTTTATCCCAAGGAGTGGCTGGTACCTTTAAATCACTGGCTTGAGGTCAGCAGTCCAATGCTAAACCCACCACAGGACAGGGTTCCTTAGTTTGTTAAGAAAGGGGGATAATGAACATTTATAGAGGTTAAAATACAGGTATGTACATAAGGGCATATATTTATAAGTGAGGATGGGGAAAGAGATTAATGTGTATACTTATAGGGTTAGTAGTAGGACAACAGATGGGCACTGGACCTCCACTCAAGTATCTTCTTGGTTCAAGAACACTTTGTTCTATTAAATTGGCATTCCAAGATGCTCACCTTTCCGGCATGATCACTGAAGACAAATGTGTGCATAAGCAAAGGTGGTGAAGAAGCTGATGGTGCCGGCTATCAAAAGATGGAGCGTATGGGGACTTAAAGGCTTGAAAGTAAACAAGCAGCCATCTACCTCAGAAGCAACAAAGCCCACATGGAAGAAGCACACTAGCATCTGGAATCATGAGGTGTCAAAGGGATGAGATATCAGGCTTCAAGAACTCAAAAGCACAACTTTGCATGCTCACTTTCCTGATATGATCCCTGAGGACAAATGTGTGCATAAGCAAATGTGGTGAAGAAAGCTGATGGTGCCCAGCTACCAAAAGATATAGCGTCTGGGGACTTAAAGGCTTGAGTAAACAAGTGGCCATTCAGCTCAGAAGCAATAAAGCCCACACAGAAGAAGCACACCAGCCTGTGTGATCATGAGGTGGTGAAGGGATCCGGTGTCAGGCATCAATGACCTAAATTATATTATTATTAATGAGGGGGAGTACAGATTGGGGACCCAAAGCCCATCAATAGGTGAGGTGACATTCTTTTGCCAGAGGGGTTACAAGGAGGAGATGAGTCAGTTAAGATACAGGGTAGGAGCTATGAAATATGCAACCTTCCTCTAGTTCCCATGCTGCCTCCCACCCACTATCATGACCCCAATTCTACCACATAAATCCAGCTAGACCAGGAGATGTACAGTAAAGTTGGAAACATGGGAAACTTAGGATAGATGATCCATCAAGACTAGTGATGTAAGTGGAGGGTGGAGGAATGGAGAGGGAGAACCAACTTCAGGGATCTACATGTAGCCTCCTCTCTGGGGCACGGACAACAGGGAAGTGAGTGTTGGGACACATTGGAGAGTGTACAGGATGAAAAAATAATATGTAAATTACTAAGGGTTCAAGGGGAAGGGGGGGAGGAAGGGTAATATAGGGAGCTGATAAAGGGGGCCTGGAGGGAGGGAGAATGTTTTGAGAGAGGATGATGGCAATGGGTGTGTAAAAGTGGCCTGAATACAACTGATGCTGTTAGGGATTGTGATGACAGTTGTAGGGGCCCCCCAATAAAATGATTAATTTTTTTAAAAAGGGGGGGGAAGGGAAAGGGGAGTTTTTTTTTTTAAAGAGGAGCTTGTATCAAGGGCTCAAGTGGAAAATATTGGGAAATGTATGTGGAAATATGTGTGCAAATGTGCTTGATACAAATGATGTACTGAATGTTGTAGTAGCTGTAAGAGCCCCCAATAAAATTAAAAAAAAAAAAAAAGAAAGGCCTTGATCTTTAACACTGGATCCACACGTTGTGAACATCAACAGGGGAAATGCTAGAATCACTGTTATGAAGAAAACTGTTCCACTGAATTTGAAAAAGCATACACGTGAAAATGTAAAGCAGATTCAAGGGAAAAAATAGCAAGTCTGAACCATGATTTCTCATTCTGTTCTCCAGGTAACCAAGAGGCAGATGACACTTGGAAGAACACAGTGTGGATGGAAGAGCCTCTTAAATTGCTTTATTACTCCTTCCTGTTATTTTCAAAAGGAATACTGCCTCCTCCTATCAGATGAGGAGGCGGACAATCTTATGAAATACACAGACAGTCTTTAGCACTCTTCAGGTGCTAAAGATGCTAAATCTATTCCTGGAGTTTTGTTGAACAGTCGGAGAAAACAGCCTTGACAAACAAGACTGAATCATCAAATAAGAATTTAAAGGACTTAACAGAAAGCAAAAATGTTTGCTAGTTTCAGAGAATGTTCTTGAGTTCATACAATTCCAAGCTCACTCACTGAACCCTACTTCTACCTTCTGGACATCGGTCTGAGTCTCCAGATGCAAAGAACTACTTGCAGATATGGAGTCCGTCCTCAAAGAACTCAATGTCCCCGAGATATTAGCACAACACTTCTAGAACCAATATCAGATGGGGGCAGAGCCTGAAGTGATAAGATTTTGTATGCTGAGAAGGAAAATCCTTTAAATAGACAACCAGTCCTAAAGATTAAAACAAAGAACACTTGAAGCACAATAGTTAAGCACTCAGCTCTTAAATGAAAGCTTAACCATTCAAATCCACCAGCAGACTCAAGTGAGAAACGGCCTACCCATCTGTTCTCATAAAAATTACAGCATAGGAAACCTTACGAAGCAATATTCTATCCTATAAGGTTATTGTGAATCAGAATTTGACCCAATGACATGGAAGAACAAGGTCAAAATGCAGTTCCTGGGTAGTGGAAACTGCTAATGCGTTCTGCTGCTAACCAACCCTCTAGCCAGAGGTGCCTTGAGGGAAAGACCTGGCAATCTATTTTTGGAAAACCAGCCACTGAAACCTCAATGAAACACGGTGTGACCCTGACCTACAAAAGGTGGCCATGAGGAGGCATTCCGTGGAGGATTGCCAATGGAGGAGAGCAAGCATCAGAACCGCCGAGAAGAGGGGTGGGTGTGGAGCAGCAACACAAAGGCAAACAGAGAGTGCTGCTGAGCCACTGCAATAATCCCCGTAAGCAATCATGGAGGTTCAAGTTCACGCAAGGTCATTGAGAAGAGAAATGAAAAGTTCGCTCTGTGCTATATTTAGGCAGAAATGAGCAGAACTAGAAAGCTGATGCATCATGACTACAAGTAATGAGACCAATTTCCCTTGGCAATGTCTCATCAACTTTTAGTGGTATTATATAATGCATGACCACTGAGAACCAGATTTATATCCAACCAAAGAAGCAAAGTATTTATTATCAGTTCTTCTTTAGCACACAAGTAAGACTTTGGGAAACAACTGTGGAATATATCCATAAATTTTCCAAAATTGAATCAGTCATTTGTCATGTACAGGGCCAGCGGCTATCTTAATCAATGAAAAAAAAAAATTTACAAAAAGCTTGTATAGTATGCTAAGTAAAATCGGACACACACAATCAAAAAGGGAAGGGTCGTTTCTTAAATTCAAAATATTTGCTTCTTTTAGGGAGAAAAATGATGTACACAACTTTAATTTAAATTAAAGCATATGCCCTCACCCTTACCTGTCAGCTTGTCATACACTAGTGGTTGACATGTTGCCATAATGTTGGAAGATATGCCATTTGTATTTCAAATACCAGGAAGGTCACCCATGGTGGACAGATTTCCCCAGAGTGTCTAGACCGGTGGTTTTCAACCTGTGGGTCACAACCCTTTGGGGGTCAAATGACCCTTTCACAAGGGTTGTCTAACACTATCAGAAAACACATATTTCTACCAGTCTCAAGACACCGCTCCTCTATCCATCTCCAGGTTGGTCCGCCCACCTGCAGATATGCCCACATACAAGGACCTGGCATGAAGACTGCTACCCATGCCCCACCATACTTCAAGACAAAAGTCCATTTATTTGTAATTAAAAATAAATATTCTACAATACATAATGATTTTGCCTTGTGATTCATCACTATGCCTTAATTATGTTCAATTTATAGCAAAGAAAATGCATCCTGCATATCAGATATTTACATTATGATTCAAAACAGTGGCAACGTGACTGCTATGAAGTAGCAATGAAAATAATGTTATGGTTGGGACGGAGGGGTCATCACAAAAGGTCGTGGCACTAGTAAGGTTGAGAACCACTGTTCTAGACTAAGACAAACTAGGAAGAAAGAGCTGACAACCCACTTTTGCAAACTGGGACGCAGACCCTATGGGATCAGAGAATACGGTTCCAAGACTTTGCCTCTCTAACTTTGGACATGTCATCAATGTTCACTGGAGAAGGGCATCTTGCTTGGTAAACTGGAGAGTCAGTGGCAATGAGAGAAAGTCCCATGAGACAGAGTGACACAGAGACGGCAACAATGCACTCAAGCCCACCAACAATCGCAAAGATAGTGCGCCAGTGGGCAGCATTTTGTTCCTGACGCATGGGGCCACCATGAGTCAGAGTTGATGCCATGCCAGCCAACCACACCCCAGTTTAGAATTAACACGCTTTTATTCTTCCTGAGAGACTTGAGTAAGCAATCATGAGGGCTAAACACAGGCATGCCAGTGAGAAACTCACCCTGGCTTCCGCGCATACCAGGTCACAGGGAGCCACCCAGCATCGTCCGGCCTCTCCATCTTCTCTGTGAAGGAGGGAAAAGTGCCTTGAGCTTTGCCTGCTGGCAGTCAGGCAAAGGAGAGCCCGCCGAAGACTTGCGTGCATGAGGGAAGATGCTAAGTCAAGTTTGAAAACAGATGGCCACCTTGCTCGGTGGCAGCACTGAATTTCATTTCTCTAGTATGTAGTGTCATAGTCTCATAAAACCAATCGTGTGTTTGATAAAGAATGTGTCTCTCCCACTGCCACCAGGTTGATGCTGACACAGCAATCCTAGAGAGCAAGGCAGAACTGCCCCTGTGGGCTTCTGAAGCTGTCACCCTTTACGGGACTAGAAAGCCCCGTCTTTCTCCTGCAGGGAAGCTGGGGGCTTTGAACTCCTGACCTTGCACAGCTAGCAGCCCACTGTGTAACCACTATGTCACTAAGGCTCCTTCCAAACTATGCAGATATTGATTTAACCTCTGAGCTGTCACTAAGAATCAACTCTTTTTCAGGACAGCAATCGGCTAAGTAACATTTCTTTATCTACAGATTAGGATAGTTATTACAGAGGAAAGCCAAAACATGGTCTTGAAAAGTAACCTGCCTTGAAGGTTCTGGTGAGCTATTCGATCTTAGCACTGGATTGGCTATAGAATAAAGAGATAATAAATTTGGAGGGTTCAGGATTTCAGTCCCAGCAAGTCAAGTAAAGAATCTACCATCAGACCTTCTTGAGCTGCCTCGAGGCTTCCTATTATAAGAGAATTGTGATGGAAGGCATTTGCTTTTAAGTTGCATTATACCCAGAAGAGTGTGTGTTCAAAAGGAAATGTCTTACTCTCTCACCTGCAAGTAGGCAATGGCACATGGTGGAGATCTGTCTTACCTGTGTGCTATTTTTCCTTTGAATTCAAGACAAGGTTACAGTCTTCATCTGTCATTATCTCGACCCTGAATGCACAGAAAATGAAACTCTCTATGGTGATGGAGTAGGTTGACTTTTCACATGTGTTAAATGATGAGATTAGAGTGGTACAAGATTGAAGTCCACTGAGGGCAGAATGTGGCTCTGTCCACTATTGTATTCCAATGATTTAGAACAACAGGCACGTGGTGGTGGTGGTGGTGGGTCATTGAGTCAGTTCTGACACTATGCACAAGAGGATGAAACTGCTCCTGCGCCATCCCCACAGTCTGTCCCATATCCGAGCCCACTATTCCAGCCACAGTGGCATAGCGTAGGTGTTCAGTAAACATTCTTGAATGAAATGTTTTATTTCTATAGGGACATCAGGGAATTGGAGCTTCTCATTCATAGCAAAAATTTAAGGTTAAAAATTACCAATAAAATTAAGAGTTCTACAAAGGTTGACGCCAGCTTCAAGACACATATTCAATTTCTGAAAAACTCAAATCATTATTGTGTGACTCAATGTCTGTAGCACTAATGTCTGTAGCACTCTTTGTGTTTCCCTGGTTTGGAAAAATGGTTAATAGAAAAACCAACTACTTCATGAGCAAAGGTGGAAAAATCTCACAGTGCACTATTTGAGAAGGGTCTTTTGTCCCACAGACTTAGTGGCAAACCTCCTCCCCCCAGAAGGCCCTGAACAACCAAACTCAGTAAATAGAATGCGGCTGGCCCTGGCCTCTGGCATTAGATAATAAAGTACAAAAGAAAATTAAAACGCTCTAAGCAGTGGGTGTCCCCAGGGTAAACAACACTGAAAAGGCTGCAATAAGAAATCCCAATGGTTACATGCAAACATCCTTTCTGCGGTTCACAGCATCAATCACGTCTCATGACGGGCTCGGTGTCAGGGTCCTAGTTAATCATTTGGCTGCAGCAAACAAGGAAAGCAATCACTCACAGTCTCGGGAATTTGTATAAGGCCCCGCTGCCTTTACAAGCTAGTCTCTCCAGTTTTCTAACATTTCCTTTAATAGCTAAAAGTTAACTAGAATGGTCCAGCCAATCTTCAACCAACAGGTTTGTCCAGTAACACTGAGCCCTTTTTAAAAGGACAAAGAAAAAACGAATTCCCCTTTCATTTTAGAAGATGTCTTGCCCCGCCCCCCCCACCCCCCACCCCCCTGTGAAAGTGCTCCAGCAAACCCTTCTAGGCGTAAACTCTTGTGTGGTGGCTGGAGTCAGCACCCATCCCACTGCCCAATGGAGCAAAATATTGCCCGGTCCTGAGCTCACCCCATGATCAGATGCTGGTTGATCCAGTGTGAGTTGTCATTGGTTGATTTTCAAGTAGTTGCCGGGGCTTTACTCCTACCCCATTTCTGCAGAAGGGTTGCTCATACGTGTTCAGCATCAGAGCAATATGCAAGCCTTCACTGACAGACTGTAATGGCCCCACCTGAGGTGGCCCACTGGGCAGCAATCAAACGCAAGATTCTTGGACAGAAGGTGAGAATTCTACCACCAAACCGCCACTGTCTGTCACTCAGTATCTAAAGTATCTTAAAGGCAAAGGAACGTAAAATCACAGGGCCTTGCTTGAAAATACTCAATGTTGTCTTGTCCCCTGCATTTCAGTGTTCTGTTCTGTGGCAAAACCTTCAGGGTTCTGCAGTGGGAAATATTGGGTGAAGACCCACCAGGCCCTCAAACCGCGCAGCACAACTTTTATCTAGTATCTAAATACTGGGAATCATCAATGAGATTTCATTGGAAAAATAGGTCCTTGGCCTAAAAAGAGTTTGAAGACTACTTATCTTGTCCAAAGTTTAGTGCACTTTGCTTGAAGTCAGACTGAAACTGACATTTCAATGTCCTTTGGGAGTGTGTAGGTTCTTCCTGAAGTGGGCATTACAAACACTAAGATTCTTCTCCTGTCCAGGAAAAGAGGCGAAGCTTCTAGGATTGGTCCCTGCACTAAGATGACTTGAAAACAGAATGAACAACATTATTGACCTTGAAAATTCTGACACCACGGTCCCTTGATATTCTGCTCCATTATGTTCAATCTAAGGATGCACCACTGGTGTAGCCCCCTCCCACTCATCTCTCCACGCTCCACTGGCCCTAGGAGCAACCACTGTAGCACTGACTCTGCTAACACAAAAAACATACCAGCCCTCCCGCACCCCCTGCCCCCTCACTTCAAGAGGTCAAAGACGAGAGTGGAAGGCAGTAGCTGTGTTCCACAGCTGTCATCCAGCTTGCTGTCTTGAGGTTGGAAAACTGAGCCCTAAACGTGAGGCTGGCAAAGGCTTGTTGTCAGAGGAAGAGAGAAAAACAAATGCAAAATTCCCTAAAAGCCCCTAAGAAGGATTATCACTCAGTTATCTAAAAGACAAGCTAGCACTGTACATACATAGTGAAAGCTCATCAAGAATCAGCAAAAGGTTTGTTAAGTAAAAAAGGCACAGGTCGAGATGTAGACTATACTCCCTCTCAATAGAACACACACAGTGAATGCATGGGAAAGTTCCATTATCTTTTCATTCAATTTTCCCACGAACTTTTTAAGTCCCCTTGTTAGGTACACAGACACATCCATGCACGTGTGTGCACACACACAGATAAGCCAGGGTGAGTCATACAGTATTATTACAAAACCATAAAACATGTATTAAGCAAGTGCATCAACTGTGCGGCCACCATTTCTTGATATGTCTTCTATGGAGGTGTAAACACTTCTAAAGGTGGTGTTTCCATCTGTAACCCTGCGTTCGAGAACTCTGTGCTCTTTGAGTTACACCATGTCCAAACAGTAGTTCTGGAATCCTCAAGGAACTTGAATCATATTTTTAAAAAATATTTTGGAAGTTTTGAACAAATTGAAATCTGAAAGGGCAAGGTCAGGCCTGTGAGGGGTGGAGGGTGATATTTCCCAAGAAAATTCTGGTAGAGCAGCCCTAGTCACTTGCAAAAAAAAAATTTTCAAGCTGTGCATTGTCATGAAGAAACATTCCTTGAATTCTTTACTGGCCTTGTTCTCACCAAAGCGGTTTTCAATTTTCTTATAATTTCATTATAAGCCCCCATAGACGTGCTGTGTCCTTGAAGAAAAGCTATGATTATTACTCTTTTGCAATATTAAAAAAAAAAAGTCATTGTACCCTTTTGAGTTAACCTCGCTGCCTGATTTTCCCAGGCCCACAGAAGCCAATTTTGAGTAGACCTTGCTTCCTGGATCTTCTTGGGAAATCTTCCTGGCTGTGATTCATTTCATAAGGTCATCTTCGTTGCCTTTGCTCTTGCTTTTAAAAATAGATGAAAGTTAGAGTTAGCTGATCTTCCCATAACCCCATCTCTTCTGTTTGTTTGCTTGTTTGTTTTTAGTTTGTTTGGTTAAGGCATTGTAACGAAACCAACACCGAGATAAGCATTTTACTGAGCACTTGTCTACAGCCATCTGCTGATAGGAAATACATGATCAAATATGTTTTTCTTGAGGGAAAACCATGCATAGATGAACTAGAACTCTAGTAGCCACATGTTTTTATTTACTCCCATATGTGTACTTATGTGTGTGTGGGGGGGGGGGTATTTGCATGAAAAATTGTCTGGGAGAAGTCCCCAAAGTGATCGATGGTGGTTCCTGTGAAGAGAAGCATCTCCAGGTGAAGCAAGTGGGGTAAGGGCTTCATTACAATCTACAAGGTGGGTAGCTTGAATCCACTAAGAAGTGTCTGAAAAGAAAGGTCTGCGATCTGCTTGTAAAAGACCATGGCTCGAACATGCCATGGGGCGGTTCTGCACACAGGGGGTTACTGAGTCAGCATCAGCTCAAGAGCTCTGATGGAGGAAGTTGTGGCGATCTGGAGGAAGGAGGAAGGAAAAGGAAGGAGGGAAAGCATGGTATAAGCTGCAAGAGAGACTGGGAGATCTATGGTGCCATGTATCATCTTCTATCTTATTGGACAGAATTTGGATTTTTCACTATGAGCATGAAGTGGCATTGATAACATTTTAATACAATTAGAGAATAGAGATGATTCAAGAAAAAATAGCTTGTCAGAAATTTGGAGAAGGAAATCGCAAATACAAATGCATGGATCAGATAGTCAAAAGCCAATTGGACCTTTGCTGTCAGAGGCTCAGGACCCTGTGGTCAGCGGTGCTCCCAGAGGGCCTTGCTCTGTACCCATCTGGCCATTTCCAGTATTCCATCACTACCTCCTCAAAGGGTTGTAGGAACACCAAAACAAAAGGACAGTGGGATTCCAAGCTTGGAACTTTGTTCAGCATGTGCTGAAATGACTTTCCACAAAGGATGTGTGAATTAGTCTTTGTCTAAAAAGGTCGTTTAAAAGAAAACTACTTCTCAACCCATATTTCAAAAGGAAACAATTTTATTGACAGGAGAGTTGGGCCCATTCAACTGTCAATCTTTTCACTGGATAAAGTAAAAGTTACACGGATATTTTTCCTGATGTATCTCTTCCAGGACAAAGATAAGGTTTCTACTCCCATAAAGCATGACAGCATCAGAAACCCATGGGAACAGTTCTGCTCTGACTTACGGGGTGAGTACTGGATCGATGTCAGGAAGCGGTATGTCTTCCTATGACTCCATGGTATTTCACTCTGATTTCTAATACTTCTAAGAAAAGAAGGAAGGAACAAATTATGGATCGAACAAACAAACCAAAAAGGGCTGAGTATCTGGGTCAAGTTATCTGGCATGAGTGATTGTGGTCCACCAACGGGCAGTAGTGATTACGAATGCTCTTAAAATCAGGAAACGGGATGGTGACGAGTCAGTTGGAGTTATATCATTAAGATCATAGAAACATAATTATTAATTATGTAGAATATCAAAGGAACCTTAGTGGCAAGGTGATTAAAGCTTTAAAGTACATGCTAAGTGAAGGGTCAGTGGTTTGACCCCATTACTCCCTCCACAGGAGGGAGGTGTGGGTGGTAGCCTGCATTCATAAAGATGTACAGCCTCTGAGACCTGATGGCTCAGACTCAGTTCTCCTTTGTCAAAAGAGCCACTATCAGTCAGAGTGGGCTCAAAAGCCTGAGTTTGGGGTTTTGTGTGAAGAGTTTTTGTCTGGAGGCAGAGGAGAGGGTGGTCAGCATACGAAATGTTGACCGCCAACTTAAAACTCAAGAACTCTCACAAAATCTCAATTCATTGGTGAATTTCATTTAAAAACATTTTTCTTACATAATTCCCAAACATCGCTTTGGCAACCCTTTGGAAACTATGTTTTCTGAGTTGAGAAAGACTGGAAAGCGTGGGTATTTGATTACAAGATGACATTTAATTCTGATTCCTTGGGTACCTGCCAGTGTTGATCTTAGATGAATCTTCCTCTGGAAAGGAAGAACAATTATTTGCCCCAAAATGGCAGTGGCAATCTTCAACTCAATTTATCAAATATTTATTACAAAACCAATCCTTCTAGTTATTTTATTTCATAACTAACATTAGTTTTTGCCTTTGGATCTGCGTTATCAAATAAGAGATCCGATTTCTTGTTAATTTAATGCAGAGGAAAATGGGAGTATTTCTATTTGCATTATGGTTGCATTCTGTTCTTCCATTAAATTTCTAATTAATCCTCTACTCAAATTTTAGTCCCCTCAAATTATTTCATTTTCATTTGTTCATTTCTTTGTCATTTCCAAAACTGGATCAGTTTTTTTAGTGGATGTATTAGTCCAATTCATAGGCATGCATATGGATATAAGGGAAAGGTTTATATACAAGAGGGATGCAACATTGAGAAAGCATCCCAACCGAGTCCAGTCAAAAGTCATAAGTCTGATATTAGCCCATATGCCCGATGTATGTACAAGAGGAATAGGACACTAAGAAAGCATCCCAACCCTGTCCAATTCAAAGTCATAAGTCCAATGTTAGCC
This sequence comes from Nesogale talazaci, assembly GCA_004026705.1. Taxonomy (NCBI): domain Eukaryota; kingdom Metazoa; phylum Chordata; class Mammalia; order Afrosoricida; family Tenrecidae; genus Nesogale; species Nesogale talazaci. The sequence goes on along the minus strand of PVJH01003687.1, from coordinate 41,921 downwards.
CAAATGCCCAATATCAGTCTATATAGTCTTCTTCCGACTCACAAAGTCACAGGTCAGTGGGTGCAGAATCCGGGCGCTGGCAGGGGTCTCCCCATGGCTCCTCACTTCCAGGGCTCAGGGTCCATCAACAGCATCCAGTGGTGGTAGGAGCAACTCATCGCTGGCATGGGATCTCCATGTGGCTTCTCCAGCATAAGAGGTCTGGTTCCATTAGGGCAAAGCTGTGTGGCTTCTCCCCCGGCTCCTCCAGCTCTTGGGATGCTGCCATCTTGTCTTGTTTGTAGTTCGCTGTCTCTGAGACTAACTCCCAACAACTGGGGAGCTAGCTTCTCATCTCCATGAGGGAAATTTCAGGGGATTTCCCAGAAGCCTCAGGAGAAAGCCATGTCCACGTGGAGCCCTCATTGGCTACTCAATGGCTATCTCCAGATTAACAGGCTAGACTCCACCCCTACATCTCAATCATGAAATTAACATAAGCACATGACCACCACAGTGGGAGAGTGTAATTCTGGGTTTGATGTGATACAATGCTATTTTCTCACTAATTATTTCAGCAGATTGATTGCCTTTATGTCACATTATTGTCAGTTCTTTAAATGAAAAGGTGAATAACATGAGATTTTTTTGTCAGCCTAAAGAGTTTTTCATTATTGTCTTGAGAAAAAAAATAATGCCATTGAAAAATAGTGTTTGGGTTGTGGATGCTTTTAAAATCTCTCCCTTGATGTAGTTCTCTAATATCTTTTGTCATGGGGGAAAATACAAAAAACCTTGTAAAACTTCAAGTATTCATAAATTAAGGGTGTTGAGTTTATCAAGACTGTTAATTTCCAAGACAGACCTGAATGAGGCCACAACTTCCAGGCTTTCAACAGTCAATGGATCCTTCTGATGCTCCCTTCACCCCATCACACTCACTTCAGGGGGAGTCGCTCAAGAAAGCAGACTTTGAAGGAAATAGAAAAAGGCAAAATCATCATCTTGTTACTCATCTTGAACTCAATCTGAATCATCTAATCATATCCATTGTTGTTAGGGATATGAGAAAAGCAGAGAATAAAAACCATCACACTTTCACCTGTCTTACTCTATAAATCTCTCTCCTAGCCCCGGTAGGCTACTTTCTAAATTAACTGGAATTGACTGGACATGAGCACCCTGATACCAGTCACTGAGGCAGCCCAGAAGCACACACAGACTGCAAGACTCTCTCGCTCCGCTACACACAGCTGTCACCCTTCCCTCCAAAAACTCTTCCTCAGCACTTTGAGGATAGTAGACAAGATGTGGTGGAAGTATATATTCAAAGATTATGCCTAACGTTGGGGACAATAACCGAAATAGAGCATCTCATACACTCGTGATGAGATTTTAAGGTGATCTTAAGATTTTAAATTCATAAGATTTTAAGATTTTCCGGTTCTGGAGGGAAACGTCACAATAAATATATAGAAATTTGTAAAATAAAGATATCATTTCACCCTCCAGCAATTCCACTTCACTCAAAGGAAATACTCATTTGCACAAAGATTTAGATGTAAGGCTGAGCCCCGGTGGCGTAGTGGTTGTGCGCAGGACTGCGAACCACTGGGATGGAGGTTCAAATCCAGCAGCAAGGCTGGGCCTCCTACTCCCACCACCAGAGGGCAGTGATAACCCCCCCCCAAAAAAAGATTTAGATGTGGTTGTTTATCACAGTACTGTTTATTGGAGAGAGGGGTGGGGGGAGAGAGAGGAGAGAACAGGCAGAATAAACTAAAGGGGCAAACACTGGAGATGGTTACAGCTGAATAAATTACAGAACACTCACAAAATGAAACATCATGTAGCGTCATTAGAACAATTGTGCTGACAAATATTTAACCACATGGAAAATCACTCATCATATGGTATTAGGTAAAAAAGGAAAAGTGGATGCTAAAACAGAGTACAAACTGGCCACATTTTAGTAAATATACATGAATCTGTGAGCAAAAAAAAGGGGGGGACTCAAATATACATATTAATCGTCTTTATCTGGGATATTACATTTTCCAATGTACATTATTTCTTCTTTTATATCTGCATTTCCAAATAAATGGATCATTTTATAATAAAAACCACTAAGTGCTATGAATTTTTAAAACTGATTAAGCAGGGAGTGCATGTCCACTGTCGTCAAATCACCACTGATTTACCGCATCCTTGCAGAGCAGAGTAGAAATGTCCCACATCGCTTCCAAGGTTACAAATCTCTGTTGGGGCCTCTTTCTTCCGTACAGGAGTCCCATCTTCCTTTTGTGAAGGAGCAGCTGATCAACTCAGAACCTACGACCTTTCGGGTAATAGTTTGGTACTTAGCCCACAAAGCCACCTGGGCTTTTCAACAAACATTTAAAAACAAAAACAAAACAGGAAACATCAAGTCACGTCTGGCTCATGGAGGACCTTTCTAGCGTTTTCAAGGTTGCAACTCACCTCATCCTTCTGCATACAGAGGCCAACAGGCTCTTACACCAATCTTGCTGTTAGCAGCTCAATCCTTGCCCAACGCTGTCCTCAGGACTCCTGAGAAGCACCTTATAAACATTCCCCGCCTTCAAGTCATTCTGACTCCTCAAGGGCTCCTGTGAGATTCCACTCTTTCCAAGAGTAGAAAACCCCATCTTATCATTTTATGGTAAACATAATCTTTTTTATTAAAAATCATTTTATTGGGGGCTCATACATTGTTTTTCACAATACATAAATACCGTGCCAAGCATAAACATAATCTTTATATACACTGAAAAGCAAAAAATGTCTGGACTTGCTTACTGACCGTCCTCTCTCTATTGTGGTGGTCTGAACCTGAACTTCTTCAAGATTTTCCTGTTTTTAAAATCAGCATGGCCGCTCAAATGCCATCTATCCCCTCCCTTTTTTTATTTTTTAAAGTCAGCATCCATTTGTATGCATTACTGAGCCTACAAAGAAAGGGAGTGCTTCGAAAACTTCTGTAGGCTCTCTGGGAGAAAGATAGCGCTTTCTACGCTTGCAAAGAGTTGAAACTCCCCAGGGGCCATTCCACCTGGCCCTGCAGGGTCCCAAGGAGTCAGAATGATTTGACGGTGGGGAGAGCTCACAATATGCTTCTCTGGAACCTGATGACGCTGTTGGGCTAGCATTGAACTGTTAGCTGCAAGATTGGTGTGAGAGGCCTGATAGGGATTGATCAAGAATAATGTAACAGAGAGAAATTACCTATCCCCAATTAAAGGCTGAGGGTGATAGTGGGACAAGAGGAAAGAAAAAGTAAACAAAGGATAGAACTGGGATGCAAAGGGCATTTATAGAGGTCTAAATATAGGTATGTACATCGATAAATATAGTTATACATGATGATGGGGAGCTAGATCTATGTGCATATATTTATAGGGTTAGCAGATGGGTCCTACTCAAGTACTTCCTCAGTGCAAGGACACTTTATTCTATTAAATTGGCATTCCATGATGCTCACCTTCCCAACATGATCACTGAAGATAAATGTGTGCATAAGCAAAGGTGGTGAAGAAAGCTGACGGTGTCCAGCTATCAAAAGATATAGCGTCTGGGGTCTGAAAGGCTTGAAGGTAAACAAGCAGACACCTAGCTCAGAAGCAACAAAGCCCACATGGATGAAGCACACCAGCCTCTGTAACCACGAGGTGTTGAAGGGATCAGGTATCAGGCATCAAAGTACTAAAAATTATATCATTATAAATGAGGAATATATCATTATAAATGAGGACCCAAAGCCCATCAACAGGTGGCGTTACATCTCCTTACAGAAGGGTCTTGGGGAAGAGATGAGTCAGTCAGGGTACAATGTAGCAACAATGAAATATGCAACTTCCCTCTTGGCTATTCAATACTTCCTCCACCCCACTATCATGATCCCAATTCTACCTTACAAATCTGGTTAGACCAGAGGATGTACACACTGGTATAGATATGAACTGGAAACATGGGGAATCCAGGACAGATTATCCTTTCAGGACCAGTGGTGAGAGCAGCGATACCAGGAGAGTGGAGGGGAGGTGGAGTAGAAAGGGGGAACTGATTACAAGGATCTATACATATGGCCTCCTCCCTGGGGTATAGACAACAGAAAAGTAGGTGAAGGGAGACATTAGACAGTGTAGGATATAACAATATAATAATTTATAAGTTAACATGGGTCTGCGGAGGAGGGGGGACCAGGGATGGAGGGGAAATACAAGGAGCTGATACCAGAGACTGACACCAGTGGAAAGAAATTGTTTTGAGACTGATGATGGCAACAAGTGTATAAATCTGCTTTGTGGATGGATGGATGGATGGATTGTGATGGCAGTTGCATGAGCCCCCAATAAAATTTTTTAAGTTATTTCTACATTATACTATAGCCTATTAAGTGCACAGTAACATGATGGGAAAAAAATTTAAATAATGTTGGGAATTGCCAAAATATGACACAGAGACGTGAAGTGCTAACACACGAGTCTACACAGATGGATCAACAGACTTGCTCAACACACATTGGTCACAAACCATCCATTTGTAAGGAGCACAGTAAGCACAATAAAGTGAAGCTCAATAAAATGAGGTCTACTTTTAGGGCCCACACCACAATGCTCTGAAGGCATGAATATAATTGCACCAGGTTTATACCTTACATTGGTCTTTCCAAAACCAACAGCTTTTGACTTACGATTTTCATTACTATATGCTTCTATTTACTATCTGTTTCATGACTTATTACTTCCTTCCACTTTCAACAGATTTCCATTATTATTTTCCTAATGCCTGGGATTTTTCTGCCTTTCTTCATTATATACACACATGAGGCAGCTTCCAAACATTTGTGGAAATCTGAGATCGAAATATCATGAAATTTTCTGACACATGCGTCCACCTGTACATAATTATATATATGTTTGTCAGTGCCACTGAGAGGCTCTAACTCACGGTGATCCCTACATACATTAGGCAAGACACAGTAAAGTCTTGCATCATCCTCACAGGCATTCCACATTGGAGCCACTGTTGCAATCATTGTATCAATCCATCTCCTTGAGAACTGCCTTCCTTCTCAAGGACCTGCTACTTTACCAAGCTGGATGCTTGTATGCACCTCAGTGGATGGCTACACACAAGGTCTCGCCACATACACTTGTCTCATCCCATTGAGGAGCCTTCGAAACACAAAATACGGATCATCTTCCTGTGTCTTGGAAAAATCTTGACATATCGGCTAGCTTCAAATTTTTAACAAAATTTATGAGGACATCTTCCTAAATCACTGAGACTTGGCACCAAGTGTCTGCAAATTCTGTCCAGATAAAATAATAGTTTTTAAACATCAAAGGTGAGTGAAGAAGAGGGAGGAGCATCAACTTCAACAACAACAAAAAGAAACCGACCCAAGTCCAGAAACTGGAGGAGGAAGAAGACTCTACAATTCCCATTGATGGAATAGCTACCGAAGATGGAATAGCACAAAACTCATCATTTTCCATTTTAAGTGAAAACCTTGGCCTGAGCAAACGTTCAGCTCCATGAGTGCTGAGGCACTTCAAAGTGCTGTTGTCCACCAGGCTTTCAGAAAAAATAAAAAAATAATGCAAACGTATTCATGAAATGAATCCTAGCTAGAGACAAGACCTGAGTTTACCAAGGGGATCCAGAGAAAATAGTGACTGGGAAAGTTGCTTTTAAGATACACTGGTCAGCTCACTATTCCAAATGGGTAATTTTGACAAATTATCTCAAAGAGCACAGGACAATGACTGGAGCTCATTAAAAAGAAGCAGTGAGAAATGTAAAAAAAAAAAAAATGCATTGGGGAGAAAAGGCAAAGAGGGTTCCCTTCAAACTTCTTTTTGTTTCCAAACCCAAACTTCTTTGTGTTTGGAAGACTCCGTAATGAGACTAGACAAGTGTATTGTGGAGAACATTTCAAAGAAACACAATTTGTGTCCCTCGAGGATGCTAGTTTTCCAAAGAGGAAAGGATTCTTTAAGGAAGGGCTGGCAACGACAGCAGTCCCTTCCAAAGTGGATAGACCCAGGTGGAGAAACCAGGAAACAATGGCTTCACATTCTGATGATTTTGTTTAATAAGTGCTTTTATGATGATACAGAAATACTTTTTTGACCTTGTTGTGTATATGTGTAGCATTTATAAATGTCCCTCTAATCAAGGCTGTGGTATTTACATAATCTACTGTCAACTTGAGCAAAGTGGTAAAGTCTAGCCTGCCAACCAGGTCAGAGTCAATGAGGCCTCTGTGTGAGCATGGCCTTCTCCTGAGGATTCTGGGAACTCCTGTCTTCCTCCCTGGAGGCAGAAGACACACTGTCTCTGTGAGGCATTCCTGTTGACAAGCCACATGTAGCTACGCTGATGGAGACAGAGCCCTAGAGCTGGAGGAGCCACATGCAGACTCATGGCAGTGTGAAGATGTTTCCACTGTCATTGAATCCACAAGACTTTCCACCCACTGGTCTGTGATATTCCTGCACTCAGTGTCACTGTATGTGTTGTGTGAGTCTGAAGAATAATTTGTAGACAGGTATTGGACATTTGGGCCAATATTAGACTTATGGACTTGATCTGGACTGGACTGGGATGATTACTTAATATAAAATTACTTTTCATATAAAGCTTTTTCTTATACATATGAGTCTCTATGAAGTTGTTTCTCCACTCTCCCTGGACTAATACCAATGCTTTAGCTGAAATTGTGATTTGTAGGACTTTTATCATCATCTGTTGAAATGTTTTCTAATTTCTCTTTTCATCCCTTGTTTGATTCTTTCAGGAAAAAAATGACTCCCAAATACATAGAAATTATCTAGGCATGTTTTGCTATTGACATCTAACTTAATTTTACAGAGAATGTATGCAATGACATTGTAATTTGGTAGAAATTAAGACTTGCATTATGCTTGACATATGTTCATTTTTATGTATGTACCTTGTACATTACAAAGAAAAGTATATTCTGCAATTCTTAAGTGAACTATTCTATACACTCTACAACCATTACATCAGGTTAATAATTTGTTCAAATACTTATATCCTCTTTTTATTTGTCTACCTATCTATCAACTGCTGGGAGACGTGTTAAAATCATTATAATTATGTATCTATTTCTTTTTGTAGTTTTGTCAATTTTTGCTTGACATATTGTTATTGCAAGTATAAGAAAGGGTATTCTATTTTACTCATGGATTGGCCTTTGTATCCTTATCAAATATTCATATTAGTAATTCTTTTTGTCTCCCAATATCGCAGCAACACTGGAATTATTTTAGTTCATGCTTGCATGCCACCTCATTTTCCAACCTCTTTTTTTTGGGGGGGAGGGGCATCACTGCTCTCCGGTGGTGGGAGTAGGAGGCCCAGCCCCACGCACAACCACTACGCCACCAGGGCTCAGCCCCACCAACCTCTTATTTCCAACATCTGAATCCTCATATTTAAGATATGCTTCCTGTAAGCAGCATAAAGTTAGTTTTTGCTTATTTGGTTTTCCAATGACAGTCTTTACCTTTTGATGAGGAGATACAACATGTTATATTTAATGGAATTAAAGACTTGCCAGTGATGACCTCTTTCACGCTACCATTTTTAATGCCCTTGCTTTTTATTTTCTTTCTCTCTCCCTTTGCCGTGTTTTTCGACCATTCTTATCATTCTTCGTTGATTTTTACATATTCCTTATTTCTAGACCAGTCCCTCAAGAAGGGACTTGATAAAGGAGAGAAGCAGCAAAAAAGTGGGAGTCCCACTTTGGACTGACACGGTGGCCGAGTCTGACCTAAGCAGAGGAGCAATTGTGAAAGCAGCACGGGAACAGGCCATTTCATTGTGTTGTGCAGAGGGTCGCGATGGATCAGAACCCCCTCAGTGGCACCTAACAACAACATTTCTTCGATGAGTTCCTAGCTAAGTTCCAGATAAATAAAAATTTGAACCGGAATGGCATTTACTAGCTGTGAGGAGCACCATCACTGCTCAAGATGAGGACGGTGAGGGGGCTAAGTGGCAGGCTGCTAGATGCCATAGATGGCAGTGAGAGGAGAAGTGGGGCTCTCTGCTGGTGAGGGGTCAGAGGATGAACCAATCCTCAGCCTGTGACCAAGTGTCAAAATTTCAGCCCACTCTCTGCCATGGAGCAAGGCTGAATCTTCGCGAGCTCTGTGGGTTTCCGAGACTGTGAGTATTGATGGCGATTTCCTAAGCCCTCTTTTGCTCTCAAGGAGCTGCTGATTTCAAAGGGCCAATCATGCAGATGGCAGCCCAGTGCAAAAGCACTACCCAAAGTCCAGGGGTAGAAGGCAGTAAGTTTCTGGAAGGTGAGCTCAGGGTTTGAAGCTTCTACTTTATATAAAAAGCTGCGAATGCTGAGTTACCACTGCCACTAACAAAACCACCACTTATTAACCATTTTTAACACAAAATGAATGCTACTAACCAGACATGCTTTATATGCCAGGCACTGTGGTGACTATTTTATATAATTACCAAAGTTAATTCTTTTTTACTTTTTTTTAAGATTGTGTGTGTGTGTGGGGGGGGGGGGTCATCACTGCTTCTGGTGGTCGTGGGCACTACCCACTGCTGCTCCTGAGAGCCGTCGCTGGATTTGAACCACCAAGCCCACGGGCTGCAGTTCCACACTCAACTACTTATGCCACCGGGGATCAGCCCCAAAGTTAATTCTTAAAACCAACCAGTGAGGTGCAAGCTATTAGCCTCATTGAATAGATAAGAACTCAGAGTCACAGAGAACCTTTAAAACTGCTCATGGTGCTAGTGACCACACTAGGACTCCTGCACTCTAATTCTGAAACACATACTCACATAGCCCCACGCATGCCCCGAATCCAGACACTGAGATCCATCTGTCCTTGAGAAAGGGAGTGGAGAGACAACTGCCAATGCCAAAGAATACACACAGCTGTGCAGCATTGTCCCTTGGGACTGAACAAACCTACGCATACAACAGGTGCACTTCCCCTTGTCAATCGCCTCCATTTGTAAGACAGGATATTAGCACCGTCACAGATGAATACTCTGAGGTAGTAAACAAAGCCATCACTTTCATTTGCCCAAAGAAGAAAATAATTGCAAAATATGAAAAAAAATAATCCATAAACAAGAAAGTGTACACTGTTACACATTCTCTCTTTCATTCTTTTTGGCATCACTGCTTTCTGGCGGTGGAAGTAGGAGGCCCAGCCCCACTGCTGGAATTGAACCTCCGTCCCAGTGGGCCGCAGTCCTGCGCACAACCACTATGCCATCAGGGCTCAGCCTCTCTCTTTCATTCTTCCATTTGAGAATACACACACCAAAACACACACACACACACACACACACAAAAGCACACACATAGAATTAAAGAAGTTATTTTACTTGATCTTTAATGAGTAAGGATTACAATTCAGATAACTCCCCAGAGCCCCCAGAATCTCTTAAAGGGCGTGTAGACACTACTGTGGCCATTTGTAATTTACCAGCCGGCATTAGGCTATCATGAGCTTCACATCTTTTAAGAGAGAAGAACGGATCGGAGGAAGAGTAAAAACCACCAACATCCAGCCAGTCCCCATTCAGGATAATCACAGCCAGGTGGGTGACATGATCGCCTCCACTGGACAAACTTCTGAGGAGTGACCTTGCTGGGAAAGAGATGCCCCTTCCAGATGGGGCAGGGCCAGTAGCCTCATGCTTGTGCAGGCCGGTGCCGGCTCCACTGGTAAAGGCTTTCCCCTGGACCGTTCGCTCTTTGTGGGACGGTGTCAGGCCTTAATCACTTGTCATACTCCAGCAGCTAGCACAGTGCTGGCACGAGAAACAGTTCTTGAACAGGAATTAAACAGATAGGGTTGGTGGTACATGCTTGGAAGAACAGGTTAGTGATACAATACTGTACTTTGCCCTTCCTTTCAGCATATTGGGAAGCCATCCAGTGAGGGTTCACACAGTGATACCCAGAGAGGGATGAGACATTAATCTGATCGTCAAGACATGGGTCCTCTGCTCGAATTGCGGTTTTGCCATTCGATCCCTATATGACTGAACCAAGTCACATAATTACTTGGGACTTCTACATCACCTAAGAACAAAAGATGTTAAACTTGTTATCCTAAAATATTGCTTCCAACTCTCAAGGGTGGTAAATCTTCTCCCCTTAAGATCAGCCTCAGCCCAACACCCCTCCGCTTGAGTTCCCCAAGTTTTTAGTTAAAATAACATATCCTCAGCTAAATGGGTCTGAGACCGTTGTATGGCTCTGGGTCATGCAGAACCTGCCCAACTACATGGAGCATTGCTACCAAGATGTGATCCAGTTACAATGAATGCTAAGAAGAAACAGGAGACGGAAAGCTCTGTTGGGGCACTCAAAAGAAAGGCAAAACAGAAACTCGCCTAGAACCTCCAGTGCGACTCGTAATGTGATTATTAACTATCCATTGGGCTCCTAATATGTATGCACATAACCATATGCCTAGGTATCCTCTGGGGTTCCTTTCCCCTAGCCTTCTCTGATGCTCTCATGGGGATACTGAAGCTTCCAAGTGTTTCTAAGTTTCTTCTTCAGGTTAGTTTGTAGCTGTCATTAATAATTGCAGATGGTACACCCATGAGAAATTTCTGCACAAATCCACTCCAGACATAAAAAATGTATGCACACCCCTGAACTTCCTCCTAGAAAGATATACTGGGAGGTTTTTTTAAGGGAAGGAAACACAATGAGAGAAAAGGAAAATAAAAGAAGAGGGGGAGAAAAACAGAAGAAAAACGAAAGATTCTAAAAGAACAAAACAGTAACGTCAACTGCCATAACAAGAGTTTTAGAAATAAATGCCCTTTGAGAAAGGCATCCGCAGGATGGATCAGGATTTGTTTCCATTTGCAGGTGGAGGTAAGTCTTTCGGTTTGTTCTCTGTTTTCAGTTTTTTCCCTACTCTGTCTCAAATATAAAGTTGACCTAATCACAGCCCTCTAGGTCTAATAAGTTAATCTAATTAAGCCCTGATGGCATGCTTCTCCCCTTTGAAGTTGTCAGAATTATGATTTAAAACAAGTTTTTCTTTGGACTGTGAACTCAGACATGAGAGTTGAAATTCTGTCCTCCATCTAAATGTCCTGCCCACAAGTCACTTCCCATTCCTAGTTGCCAGACAGAACAGAGGAGCACTGCCTCTGTGGGTAGCAGTCCTCCACTTGCAACCCACCATACCACCAGGCTTCCTTGACAGTAAGCTACAGAGCTCTCGGTAAACAGCTGACCTTGGAAACTTCAGCTCTTTGTCTGTAGAGTGGGGAAAACGCAGCCACAATATTCCTCTGAAGCAAGTATGGCAAGACTTCATCTCATATACTTTGGTTATGTTATCAGAAAGGCTCAGCCTAGCAGTGAAGGCCCTCCCCCCCAAAAAAACATACCAAAAAAAAAAAGAGAAAGGCTCAGTCTTCAAAGAAGGACATCATGCTTAGTCACATAGAGAGTCAGTGAAAAAGCAGAAGTCTCTCAATGAGGTAAATTGACACAGTGGGCTCAAGACAGTGGTTCTCAACCCGTGGATCACAACCCCTTTGGGGGTCAAACGACCCTTTCACAGAGATACCTCAATTCCTAACAGTAGCAAAATGACAGTTACGAAGTAGCAACGGAAATAATTTTATGGTTGGGGAATCACAACATGAGAAAATGTATGAAAGGCATTAGAAAGGTTGAGAACCACTGGCTCTTGTGGTGCTTTGTTCGGAGGCTTCAAAAAGGGAAATGGAATTAAGAGGCAATTACATTTTTTTCTGTGCATTTTCTGAAGCCCCTTCAAAAAGGAAAGTGGAAGCCCCTTTGTGGGGTCACGGTGAGTCAGGTGTAATTCAATAACACAGACTACCACGACCACCCCACGAACTGGAAGAGATCCTGACTCTGGACAGCTCATGTGTGCAGAACACAACATACCATTGGGCTGTCTTGGCTGTAATCTTCATGGAAGCAGAAATCCAGGGCTATTTCTCCCTCTGTTCTGCTGCATCCCTTTGAACCACCAACTCTTTAGGTTAGCAGTTGAAATGAAGATACAAAAATACAAATGCCAGTCCTCGTTATAGATACAAAGTGCCTGTCATAGGTACAGAGTGCCTGTCCTCGTTATCAACTGCTGCTATACATAAGAGACACGGTGCAACTGAGTGAGTGCAAAGGAGAGACATTTATTTTTTCAAAAATCGGGAAGATGTTTGAATTCACTACTCGGATCCCGGGACGGAGGGCCTTCCTTGTCTGTGTCAGCGTCTAGTCACCCACTCCCTCCCACTTTCTTCAAGTCAATAAGGGCTCACTGAGAACCCGTTAGGACAGGGAGAACTGCCCCTGTAGGTTTCTGACACTGGCACTCTTTACGGGAGTATAAAGCTTCATCTTCCTCTCACAGCACCTAATAGCATAGCCAAAAACAAACCAGTGGCAGTTGAATCCATTCCAAATGATGGCGACCCTATGCATTTCAGAGTCAACCTACACAGAAGGTTTTTCAAGGCTGGGACTTTGGAAGCAGCTCGTCTGGTCTTTCTTCTCCTTGGAGCACAAAAGCCATGGATGCAATAATTCATATAATTTTGTTAGCGAGGAGCCACCTAGTTAGGATCTCTGTTCAGTAGTGTGGGCTTCAGACAAACAAGTTTGAGCAGTTTGGACCAGGGAGTTTGGTACAATGAAGGTACTGAGAGCCTTGCTGGAATCTAAACTTCTTAAAGGAACCTCTCCATATCTGTGAGAATTCTCCCGTGGTCCAAGAGTTTCAGTGACAGGGTGAGGATTCTGATTAGGGATAAAGACTTTGACAGAGTGCTGGTCCGCATTCCTTCCTTTGATGAGTGCTCGGGGAACCAGGCAACAAATCCTGTACTCATCAAGGATACTCTGCCTATGTGCCTCTTGGCACACTGTGAGAATATAGAGGACACTTTAAATATAGGGCAGGGGTCAGCCAGCTTGGTCTAGGAGATTTACTGGATCGTAGGCATGGCGTGCTTTATCAGACTCTGCTACTCTTCAGATTTACCGTGAAAGCAAGGACTCCTTTCCTTCTGCTTGAACCCTGGGTCACACTGGGTTGTGTATGTTTTGCAGCAAAACAGCAGTCTTGTGTTTGTTGAGAACAGCACAGCAGACTTGGCAGTTTTTTAATCATCGCACACATGAGGGATTTCATTCTTGGTAGCCAGCTATTGGCAGTTGGAATATGAACAGCTCTTGGATGATGAGCTTTGGGGTGCTAAAAGTTAAAGATGATGCTATCGCCTGGGTATGTGTTGTCTATCTTAGACTCTAGCCTCTTAGGGACAAGATCTGTGTCTATTTATAGCAACGCTCTCAGCAGCAGGTGTCCGATACAGGAATCCTTGGTCTTCCTCCATTTAAAGTTTCAAAGTTTTCTCTGTATTCTTTGTGTTAGGCTAATCTCGCCTTAGTTGCTTTTCCTTGGTAATTTTGAATTCAGCACATTGCATCATTTCAGTATTCCCATTTTTAGCCATGTCGCTTACTTTCTGGAACAGGAAATAAATAAGTGAACGGTGAATAAATAAGGAAGATTTGTACTCTGTGTATGCGTTGGCTTTAATTACATTTGAGAAAGCCAAGGGAAGAAGTTGACTAGACTGTTGGGACTTAGGGAAGTTGACGGCTCAGGTGAAGATACTGGATTTGGGAAATCTAAGAAATGGTTTGTGTCCCTTGGGGGTGTGAAGTTTGAATTTAGACTTTCATACATGAAATAGTAGTAATAAGACAAGCCATCACAGTGCCAAGTTGAATGATGCAATAAATACTTCCAGAATTTGGAGAAGAAAAACTCAGAAGCCGGGGACCATCAAAGATGTCAGGTAACCTGAGTGATCTTTGTAAGGTGTAACGTAGCCTTCCCATCTCCCTGTGCATAATGGCTTTACTGGCCCCTCATTGATGGCTGTAATCTTTGACCATTTGCATATGCTGTGGGTGAGAGTTTACACAGCAATTTAGCCTCTTATTTATAATTCATCCCATTGCATGCAATCCCTGCAATGTATCAGTGCTCTCACACCCACCCCGGGCTCCCTGCATCTGTCTGGTTTGCCTGCCTCTCTCTGGCATTTCATCTTTTCTTTGAGGCAAATATGAGTGGGTCCTCCCCCTCCAAAATTGGGAATTTTTTTTCAAAGTTATATATTTATTTTTTTAAACAAAACAACCATATCACCTTCAAAGTACTCTCGACTACACTTAATATATTTGCCAAATCTGTGACTCCATTTTTGGAAACATTTTTCAGACACATTTGTTTGCATAGCTACAGTACCTCCCTGACTTTTTTCTTCACCTTTTCGAAGTCATCAAAAGGTTACACAGAGCAAAATTTGTGGAAACAAAAAGAAGTTACACAGACCAAATTTGGGGCAAGGATGGCATGCTGGTTTTTGCCCAAACTGGCGCACTGAGATATGACTATGTGAGCAAATGTATTGTCATGATGGCAAAACCCGTCCCCTGTCTGCCACAAATCAGGCTTTTTTGTTGTTGTTGTTACATAGTTTTCTCAGAACCTCTAAGTAAGCGGTTCTCAATCTGTGGGTTGTGACCTCTTTGGGGGTCAAACGTTCTTTCACACCGGTTGCCCGATTTGTAGCAGTAGCAAAATTACAGGTGTGAAGTAGCAATGAAAATATTTTTATGGTTGAGGGTCACCGCAACATGAGGAAGTGTATCCAAGGGTCACAGCATTAGGAAAGTTGAGAACTTTTGTTTGGTTCATAGTCTGATCTGCTGGAACGAACTTCACACACACCATCCCCCTCACGTGACATCTGATTTTGGTGTGGGGGGGGGGGAGGGTATCCACTGGTATTGTATTACCCATTGGGCTCAAATGGTTGCTATTTCCAAGGGTCACATTCTTTATGGGTGTTCCTTATATAAGCAAGTCTATTATTTTGTCTTTTTTCAATCGAGTTAGTTTTTGTGACTGGTGTGATACGAGGATATTATGATATCGATAATAGGATGGAGTCCAACATTTTTAGCTTGGCTGCAAATGCCTATCCCTTACTACTTTCTCCACAGCCAATATGATTAAGAAACAAAAACAGAAAACTATTTTTGTTCTTGAAAATGTACACGCAAAACAGACTACCTCAACCATCTCTACTTATACAATTCAATGACACTGATTAGAGGGATATTGGTTCCTATTATCTTCTACTGAATTATCACTCCACCATTGACATGAATTCATGGCCCCTTAAATTTCTTCCCTTCCAAGTTGCTATTGTCTGTTCTTCTGACTGGCAACTGACCCATCACCCAAAACAAGCTCTCTCCATGATCATATTGTGACCCCTAAAAATAGCCTTGGTCTTTCCTTGCTCTGTGTACATCTGTTAATGCATGAGAGATCTCTGTTGTCCGTTTACATTTTCATCTTACTCTTCAGGTTTCAAACTCCTGTTTTGAAAGTGAACTCTTTTGTCTGCTCCCCCCACCCCTGCCCCACCCCGCCCTTGTATACTCCAGTATCTATTGTAGAGAGTGGCATACCTCAGACCCTTAATAAAGTCTGCACTGGAATGATTGCATTCATCTTTGGGAAGAATTGTAGGGTGATTGATGCCAAGAAAGTAGGAACTGTTAACTGGAATTTGGTGGGTTTAATAACTTAAACTCAGTACTGAATACTTATTGCTAGTAATAACGATTTTGGGTCCAGTCAGATTAGTACTTCTACATTCCTTGCACCTCCTTTTCTCCAGAAACATGGAGAAAAGCTTTACATCTCATTCTTCTGCCTCAAAAAATTGAAATTGTTGAGCTCTATAAACCAGTTCCAGAGCTGATCCACTTTAATAGTCATTTGTTAACACCATTCACTCATCAGGCAATTATTAAATGCTTACTGTGGTGTAGGCACTAGGGATGGGGCCCTAGCCTCAGCTTGTATGCAGCTTTAGGAGGTTGTTTTGCTTGAGATTTTTAGTATTAATAACCATTATTTCCATTAGCTGTTACGTTAGGCTGAGTTTCTTAGAGAAATAAGACCAGTGACAACCATATACATGTAAGAAAGAACTGTCTATCCAGAATGAAATTTGTATCAAGGAAGTGGCCCAGCCCAGTCCATCCCAAGTCCATGGGTCAGATGATTTGCTGGAGGCTCCTCCAGACTCACAAAGTTGCTGGTCAGTGAAATGGGAAGCTGGGAGCTAATAGGCAGACTGCTAAAGCCTCTGTAGATCCAAGGTTCACAGCAATAAGTCAAGGTGTTAATAGTGTCTGGGGTCAACACATGGGCCACCACTTTGAGAAGCCAGATGCAGAATCCACACAAGGAGGAAAGAGAAGAGGCAAGGAAGAGAGTTCTGTATAGTGCCTCTGTTGAAAAGGAGATATCATTAGGCGATGTACTGATTGAGAGGTTCGACTCCACCCATGCCTTCCCACAGGTGTGCCAAGTTAACAAAACACCTACCCAACTCAATCATTCAGCTGTAGTGCCACACAGACCAAATTCTTGGTTCTGGCATTTTCTACCTTCAGATTCTACCTTCTACCTTTTCAGATAATATTAACACATGCCCTGAAAATATTTTTTCTTAAAGATGTGCATTTACCCCCATCTTATTGGGAGCCCTTAGAGATATTATAACCATAGTTCAATTAGATCAAACATAATTGTACAATTGCTGCCCCCATCATTTTCACAACATTTTCTTTCTTTTTGAATGCTTTGAAAGATTTGCTGCATTCTCATGTGCCTTCCTTGTGCATTGAGTGAAAACATTTTCTTCCAAGCAATAAAATATATATTTTCCCAGCTTTGACATTCTGATTCCACCCCCCTTTGTGAGTTTATATGTATCTTTATGCATGTGTATAAAACAGAATCATATAGGACTTGATATAGAGGTATTGATTACATTTATAGTCAACTTCTTCTGGACTAGATTGGATCATGTGAGACACAGGTATAATAGGATTTTTTTTCTTCTGTTAGTGCAGCATTCCTACTGAGGCTCCTTCACCTCACCCTACCTCCTATTTTTCTTTATTCTCTTCCACCCCCCTCGACTCCTCCTCAAACCTATAGAATTATTATACCCTTTCTTCTGACATAAAGTGAGGAACACGTTTGCACTTTTATGATTATGGAGGAATTACGTTGTCTGCTGGGAGGAATGAGTATTGTGTTCAAAATGTCTATGTTAAGTCTTCATAATAAAAGCTGTGCAGGCAGAAACTCAAACTGTTCAACATTCCTGAGGCCTCTGTTGGTGCCACGTGGAGGTGAAGATGATTTGTTAGCATGGTGGATGTGTGTGTCTTTCCGATTTGCCTCACAGGGCTGAGAGCAGGGGGCAGGAGGTGGACATGCGCTGGGCCAGCTCGTCCAGCGGTGTTAAGGGACTAGTAGCACAGATTCAAGTGGGAAGGAAAAAAAAACAAGAAGCTAATTATTAATTACATATTCAGCCGTGCATCCTGCAAGAATGGAAAAGCCTGAAATTATTTTTGCCAGTATTAACTAGAGTTTTAAATCTTGTACAGGTAATAACTTTTGCATGGATGTTAGTAGTTGGTGATAAATAGGTACCTGGGATCATCTCCACAGGGAGAGTTTGTTTTATTAAATGAGCCCACTAAATGGTCTATTAAAGCTCTACATTATTTCACTGTGGTCCCAGGCTTAACCTGTGAATGTTAAAATTCATATTCATATTCTCTCTCTCACTCTCTCACTCTCTCTCTCTGATCTACCAGGCTGATGCCCTATCAGTGCTGGTTTGTGTTTCTGTGCAGTTTCCCCCAGGTCTCTGACCAGTCAATGTCCTGGGGCAGACTGGAGGCCTTGCGGTTCGGTAATATATTGATGGGGGCGAGGGGGGGGGGAGTGTATAGAGAATCACGAAGGGGCAGCCAACAGCTCTCGCCATTTACTCCAAGTCTGGCTCAAGCCAACCTCCATTTCAGTGGTGAATCGATTTGATGTGTATGCAAGTAATCAGGTCTTTGCTTGGTATCCAAAAACAGGCCTTTTTCTTAAAATATGAAAGTTCAAGACATCACCCCAAATAAACCAAACCCAAACAAAAAAATTTCAATCCAAACTCCCTCCCATCGAGTCAATTTTACTCGTAGCAACACTGTAGGACAGGGTAGAAGTGCCCCTGAGAGGACTGTGACTTCTTATGGGAGGAGAAAGTCTCCTCTTGCCTCTCTTGCATCAGCTGGTGATTTTGAACTGCTCGCCTCATGGTTAGCAGCCCTCCAGGTTCCATTTTGCCACCATGGCCCCTCCTAACCAAGCCAGACTAAGGTTCTTTTGAGGATAGAAGCAACAGCTCCAGAATACTCAGTTCAGTTGGGTCCTTGGTCAAGCACTCAGAGGAAAAGGAGCGCCGGGAAGTGTAGGTGAAAGAAGCAATGATAAGGTCTAGGCCAGTCATGGAAGAGGCAGGAGATGGCCAGAGAGTCGAGCCAGGCCACTTTGGGGCCGAAGAGGCACATTTGCTTCCATGGAGGAATACTGAAAAAGGCAGGATGGCAAGTTCAGGTGGGTTTATGTGGCCGTGTGGGAGAGCAGTGTGGGGTAAGATGTAGTTTGCACATAGGGATGGAAGGCTTGCAGCTATTAAAACGGGGCAGAACAACTCTGGAGAGCGGAAAGATTTCTGGCTTGGTTTGGCTCCCTGAGGAGATGATGGGAGGCCTGCCCAGAAAGACCAGCCCTGCCAGGCAGCCACATGTTTGAAGCTGTCTGAAGGATCCACACCTCAGTTTGTTTTCTTAAGCTCCTCGATTTCTGTCTTTTCAGGCTACCCTCTATTTACAAAGTCAGCCTAAACCCACCCCGTTAAACATGACAGTTCAGCTTCTCTCGCCCTTTAACCTTAGCTCTGTGTCTCCGCTGTAACTCTTTTCTTTTCACAGCTCAGCAGTTTTGCAAACATGTTTGAAATCCATAGGACGTGCTGATCCTCAAGACTGTCTTGTCTATGCCACCTTTGCACTCAGGCAGATGGAAACATTCAGGGACAGATAATAGGACTAAGGATCTGGTCAAGTTGGTAGGCTGGGGTTTAAATCACAGACCTGTGACTTAGGGTAGATTGCATAGGAGCCATGTCTCATGATGGGTTGCTGCTGTACCTGACAGATCAGATTTAGGAATGACCCAGGGTGTTGTAGGGAGCAATGAGGACGGTAAGGACGCCATCAGGGATGTCATGGAAGTAAGAGTCTATGGAGTCTAGACTAGGTAGGATGAGATGTCACCTGTCAATGGACTGAGCAAATGGTGTGGGGGCCACACCTAAGCTCTTCCAGCTCCCACGAGGCAAGGGGTGGGCATCCTTTATCTTCTTTTATGACACAACAATCCCTCACAGCACTCTGCTTCTGGGACCGAGTTAGCTATTCCTTGCCACGGCTACACAGAACTCACAGATGATACTCACAATTATGGTGCTTAATTATAGGGAAGTTATCAAATTTCAGTTTATGTGGGAAGTGGAATGTTAAGCCAAGACAATTGTTTCTCTTCTCTGTCCACTGGCAAATCTCTCTCTCTCTGGCTCCTAATTTCTTGGCTTGATCTCTGGCCTGGTCAGGTAATGATTTAAAATTATGACGGGGTTGCCAGGCATATCCCCATGGGAAATACCACTCTACCATGCGTCTCGGTTTGAGGGCACTCAGCTTCAGCTCCATGAGTTAGCATTTCTAGACCCCCCAATTCAGTGCCCAGAGGCATCCCATTCCACGAGACAATCTCCTGCCCTACAGCACTCAGCCCTACTTGCTCTGTGGGCAAGGAAATCCACTGTCCTGTCCTGTGCTGTAACTCCTAGGTCTGCTGCTGAGACTTCTCTACCATTTCCTCTCGTGTCACAGCTGTCCCCTGGATAAAGGAGGTTCAATGTACAGGGATATTGGGGTCTGAAAGATGTGCTCCTCACGTGGCTCTTTTCTGTTATTGGCAGGGAGAGTTCCCCACCCCCTACTTCTCAGATGGCAATCACAATGACCCCTGATGATAATCAATCGCAGTGAAGTCATATAATCCAATCAGGATGTTCCTTTCCCCTCTTTCTGAGACTGATCAGGAAAATGAAGATCATGTGGTAGGCATCACAAAGACTGTGGCTAGAAGAGTTATGTTAAGCAACTCACTGCATGGCACAGACCAAGAGCAAGGGGGATGTCAGATGACCAAGATCTCCTTAGGACTTCAGGTATTGTCGGAAGGAATGAGGCTGGGATCCTCCCACCCACCTTATTTTCTGTTGTTAGTGGTGCTTTGAGTTTTGCCTCCCAACAGGGTGACCTTATTAAAATGACACAAACTACTGTCTGATATTGTGCCATTCTTACAATCATCTGGAAACCAGACTGTCCTGATTTGTCTGGCTCTCATTGGTTGATCTTAGAAGTGAATCAGTAGGCTTTCCTTCCTACTTTGTTTAGCCTAGAAACTCCAATGAAATCTGTTCAGTATCATAGTGACATGGAAGACTCCACTTATAGATTGGTTGAGGATAGAAACCAGGTCTTCTGATTTGGAAGGTGAGAATTTCCACATCAGATTTTATGGTGGGTTTTGTTGTTATTGTTGAACATTTGATTGTGTTTTAGGTGAGAATTTGCACAGCAAACTAGTCCTTCACTTAACTGTTCATGTACAATTTATTCCATGATATTGTTATCCCCATAGTATGTCAACGTGCTTCCTATGTTCATTCTCCCTTCCTATTTCTTTCCCCCAGTTTCCCTGCCCATCCTTGCCTTTTTAACTTTGCTTTGGGATAAATGCTGTCCATTTGATCGCTTGTAGTTGATTGCTCTAAGGCACACACTCATCTCCAGTGTTGTTTATTTTATAGGCCAATCTATACCATTTGATTGAAAAATTGACACACACACACACACTCCCCCCCCCCCCAGATGGTTTCAGTTCCAGGTTAAAAGGTGCCTTGGTGTGATTACCTCAGGGGTGGTTTCAATGACTACCAGACCAGAAGTCTGGACTATTTTTCAGGAAGTGGAATTTTGCCCCATATTTCTCTTCCGTTATAACGGGGACCTTTTGTGTTGCTAAGTAGCTGGGGATATCTAGTTGTTTTAAGTTCCGGTTAGACGTGACTGGTTTGTATGAACCTTGATTCTTGTGAACTAACTTTTTTCTTGAGTCTTTGAGATTTTTAAAAAGCTCTTATTTGGGGCTGAGCCCCGGTGGCATAAGTGGTTGAGTGTGGGACTGCGGCCCACGGGTTTGGCGGTTCAAATCCAGCAGCTGCTCCAGGAGCAAGCCTGGGTAGCTCCCACGACCACCAGAGGGCAGTGATGTCCCCCAAAACAAAAAACTCTTATTCGTTCAAGACCAATAGTTGTATCTAAGATGCCTTCTCAACAGCTTATAATATTCTGGATGATACTTCCTATACTAGGATGTGGAGCATTGCTTTTTCAAATTATGTTATGGCCGATAACCTACACATTGATCAGCAGCTTATAGACTATGATCCTCAGCTTTCAAGCTCAGTAACGGAGTCCCATGAAGTCGTTGACTATGTGTAAAAAGTTTCCATAAATGTGTGCTTGATCATACAAGGGCGTTTCAAAAAGTTAGAGGGAAAATGGTATTGAACAATTTTGGAATTTACTCCAAACCTTTTTGAAATCCTCTTGAATATATGAATGTCTTCAACACAGATAGGTGTCTACGAATGCCCACTACTGTACCTACATATGCATACCCATGTCCTTTCATAAGCTCTCTCATCCATATATAGTACACATATTTACTTGTACTCAAGAGATGTTTGTTACTGCCATTGTTGCAGAGTTCTCGTATAAAGCATTTCTGTTTTTGTCCTGAATTCTTACATATTTCTTTGTCTTCATTTACCTTGATTACAAGCACACTTCCTTTCTTTTCACCAGAATTAATACACATATATAATGTGCTAAGTGATTGACCCTCCTTTCCCTTTCCATTTTGGGTAACCATCAAATGCTTGCTGTGGTAGCAAACAACATTTGCACATTTGCAACTTTATTTTTCTCAGTGTAATATCCTCTGGAGTCATCCATGTTATCGTTGGTTCACTCATTATTCTTCTTTCTTGCTTAGTATTCCATCATATGGGTGTACCACATTTTGCTTATCCATTTGCACACTGATGGGCGCTTAGATGTTTCTGTGTTTTGGCTCTTGTGAGTCGTACTGCATCTGGATGTGCTGAACCATATGTGCATATGGACTGCTTTTATAGTCCACTCCACCTCTCTTGCCAGCCTAAAGACTACGAGATGTAGGATTCATAGTCATGTTAAGAAATTGGAATAGATAACTCCAAATATCCTGTTGAGACCTATGATTTCTGCTGTGCTCTAAACAGAGAAAGAGTAAAATTAAGTCACTCATTTGATCAATGATGTCAACAGAAACCCAAATGTGTCATTCGAGCATCAGTTTTATTTGATATCCTCCCACCCTGGCCCCCACTAACCCTGCTCATCTGAGACATGCAGTTTCATTGTTTGTACTGGGATGTTCCTGAACCGGGTCTCAGAGAGAGTGATGTTCTCCTGCATGGAGAAGCCAGTGTTTAACATTTTTTCACCCCTAGCCTTTTTAGTGAAATTATTTTACGATTTCTTTCCTCATAAATACTGAATCAATCCCAAGCCAAGATCTCATCACAAGGCATGGTGCCATTGAAGGTTCTCCCAGTTCCTTTACTTGTCATTCACAAAACTGTTTTCCCCACTGTGGTCTCGATTCAGAGTTCTTCAGAGCCACTGGACACGATTAGGTGTAATGTCTTTTTTATGCTTCAGGAGTCTTTATTTCTGCTCCTCACAGTTTTCAGTGACTTAGCCATGGACCCTAAAGCTTTTCCTTCTTCATTTGGTGCCTGATTTTTTCATTTTCTTTCCCTGCCACTTGCATCCCCTTTTGCTGTCAATAGAATATCGCTGTGACTTCCAAGTGCTGGGACTGTAATCTCAACACTTTACTTGTAGGGTGTCTGGGAAGCCATCAGTCCATTCCTTAGCAATGAGAAGAGAAAAGCGGAAAGCCTCGGAAATGCAAAAGGAAACTGCTGTTCTCTTTTCTTTCCCCTGCTCAAATCACTCCTTTCATGATTGGGAAAGAAAACCAAAAAAACGCTCCACTCATGGCCATTGAGTCTATTCTGACTCTCAGTGACCCTATTAGAACAAAGTAATGTGCCCCTTTGGGTTTCCAAGACTGTTCATCTCTGTGGGAGTGGAAAGCCTCCTCTTTCTCCTGCGGTATGGTGGGTGGATTTGAATTGCTGGCTTGGGGGCTAGCAATCCCTGACACCATCAGAGCTACATGCCCTGTTATCTCACATCACAGTGATTTCTGAGACAGTTCAGTGCTCTGTTTTTACCTGTTAATTTAGGATTCCCGTGTAACCTTGGCGGTACATGACATCAATAAAATAGTATTAAGTAACATTTACAGCTGAATCAGTGTTGCAGAGTGTCAAGGGCTCAACCACTGGTGGGACAGTTGGCCGTTTGAATCAGCCAGCAGTATCGCAAAAATCAGACAGGCTGCCCACCGTGATCACTCAGGCTTCAGAGAAGGCAATTTCATTACATGATGTACTGAAAGATTTCTGGTCTTTCATTACATTCCCAACGAGAACTGGAGGACCAAAAAGGTTAAAAAGCAACTACAGGTTGGACTACCTAAAGGTTCCAGTATCCCTTCTGTGACTGGGTTGAGGTTAAGAATCCACATTTTCATTTTGCATAAGCTAGCCAAGTCATCAAGACCATACCAGAACTGCCAACACTCCCATCTGAATCACATCTTCAGGTTTGCTTCAATCCAAGGTCCCGACCCCATGCATTACATTAAGGCAACATTTTAATACAGTTGGGTCTATGCCAAAGAAAGCCTAGAAATTAGACCTATGAGTTCTTAGATTCCTGAATCACTCTAGAGTAAAATACATAAGCCAGTTGTCTTGGTGTCAATTTCAACTTATGACAAGGATTGGGTCGTATCTCACCCCACCCCACACCCCACCCCACACCCCCACCCCTGCACCCAGATAGGTTGAAGTCCTAACCTCTGATACTGTAACGATGACCTTCTTTGAAAATTGACTCTCTGAAGATGTTCTCAGTAAACATGAGGTCATAGTGGAATGGGGTTGGTTCTACTTCAGTACAGATGGTAACCTCATAAAAGAAGCCACATAAAAGACGGCTGTGTGACAATGAGACAGAAATTGGGAGGCCAAGAATTCCAAGCTGTCATTAAAATCTAAGATAAAGACATAAACAAATTGCCCGGCAGGACTCTCAGAAGGGATACAAATCATTCACAAACTGATTTTGGACTCCGAGTCTCTAAAACTGTATAATAATTGTGTTTCTGTTTTTAGAAGCCACCCAGTCTGTGGTGATGCACACTGTTACAGTATACATGTCTCAAACTATTACTAAAAACCTGCAAAATACAGATGACACACCTTGCTTGCTGAACATGAGGACAACTTGAAGCACTTGTCAATGAAGATCAAGGATTGCAGCCAGGTAAAAAAAAAATTCTCACAACTAGATGATTGAACTGCCACACATGAGAAATGGAAAAATGATCCCAGTTGTCAAAAATTCTGTCTTGCTTGGACTTATAATAGCAGTCAAGAGATCAAAGGATGCATTGCATTGAGCAAATCTGCAGCACAAGATTTCTTCAAAGTTTTGAAGAACTAACACATCACTTTGAGGGCTAAGGTGCACCTGACCCAAACCATGGTTTTTCAGTCACCTCTCATGTTCTTATGCATGTGAAAGTTGGATTTTTAACTAAAGAAGGCCAAAGAAGAATTGGTGCATTTGAATTATGATGCCGGTGAAGAATATTGAAAGTATGATCTGTCAAAAGAACAAACAATTTTTTTAATAAATCATTTTAGAACAAATTTATCTTGAAAGAGATACTACCAGAATGCTCGTTCGAAGCAAGGATCATGCCGGGTCCTTTGGAGGGCACAGTTCTTGGAACAGGACATCATGCTTGGTAAAGTACAGGGGCAGAGAACTTGAGGGAGACCCTCAATGGATGGAGAGACAAAGTGGCTGCAATAAGGGGCTCAAATATACCAGCAATTGTGAAGATGGCATCTGTCTGACAGTGTTTCATTGTGTTGTACACAGGGTCACAATGATTCAGAACTGTGTTAGCAGACCCGAACAACAGCAACACAGCATGACTTAGTTGGTGACTTTTAGATGCAAAAGTTCTGAATTGAGCCAAACCATCTGTTCCTTCTAGGGAGAAGATCCTTCCGGTCTCTTCAGTCTCTTTATGGTAACTCACTGCCATTGAGTTGATTCCTACTTATAAGATCCCTAAAGGTAGAATAGAATTGTTCCCTTAGGGTTTCCACACAAAGCAAATGGGGGAGGGGTGTACAGAGGGTGCAGGGTCATATTAAAATACCAACCTTTGGGTTAGCAACTGAGCACTTAACCCCCGGAACACCATAGCTCCTTCTAACTTCAGGCAGCCCTAGACAGTCCCTAGCATTCCTCCACTTGCAGATGCATCTTCAAGCTGCATCTGCTCCTCCCTGACCCTGCCGCACTGTCTTTTCTCCCTTCTCATTACTCACTCTTCAAGGGGGATTTGCATTAGAGCCCATCCAAGTCTGCTGTGACCTCATTAATTTAACAGACCAGCACTTTTATACAAAGAAATAGAAAAGTTCTGTCCAAACAAGAAGTCCCATTAGGATTTCGGCATACCTTTTGGCAGAACACAATTCAATAAATAAAATGCAGCTCTAGGATCTGCTATTGTTACTGTCATTGTAATTCATAGAGAAAACTATTCAGATTTAATAGATTTGATATGTATGTTAGTCAAAAGAATCAGGGTACAATTTATAGACATGCTGTCAAGTCCTGCAGGGGTATAATGTAACAAATAGACCAACTTATTGATTTCTAGATACTGTGCTCAGATAAGTTCTGGGTGGTAAATATTTAAGTTTGAGATGTGTCCATGGACAGTTTTTAAAAATTCTTCCAATGGGTCCCTGATTAAGACAAAAGGACAAAGAACAAATGGGACGGGGGCATTTTCGATTGTTTCACTGTACAAGATAAGCAATGAAAACAGACAAGAGAAAACTGTTCCTCTCTCCCTAAAATGATAAATAAGAGCTGCTTCAGAAGAGCATTAATAAAATCATCTGATGCCATCACCTGTTGTCAGTCAAGAAGTTTCCTTTCCAGGAAAGATCTCTCAAACAGAGCTTTGCATTCATCCACTCACCCACAGAGCAGGCATCTGAATCACCTGGAAAGTTTGTTGAAAGGTAAAGATTCAGGGTTCCTTTCTCATTTCTGAATTGGCAGCCTCATCTGTGTTTCTGATGTTGTTGCAGATAATCGCCCTCCATTCAGCTCCAACTCAGAGGTCCTATGTCTAAGAGAATAAAATACTACCCAATCCTGCATCATCTTCATAATGTTTGGTATTTGGGACCATGACTGCAGAAGAGCTAGCACATGTGAATTGTGATATTGGAGAAGACTATGAAAAGTCTCTTGGAGTTCCAGACAAACAAATCTGCCTTGGGAGAAGGGCAATTAGAAGCTCTTTGAAAGTGAGGATGGCAAGAATTTGGCCCACTTACTTTATCAGCAAACACCAGATTTTGGAGAAGGACACACCTGGGTGGAGCTCATCATAAAAGAGGAAGAGTCTCGATGAGATGCATGGGCATGATGACTGTAACAAGGGGCTCACACAACAGTAATTGTGAGACCAGGCAGGGCTTCCCTCAGTGGCTATGAGTCCCAGCTACTCACTGGCACCTCACAAGAAGGCTATTTTTGCAGCTGCTGTGTATTCCAAGTACCTGCCAACCTAGGAGGCTCATCTTCCAGCATTCGATCTAGAAACTATGCAGCATTCTATCTAGAAAATATTCTGTTGTGACTATCGGGCTTTCAGCAACTAATTCCCACTGTCTGGAAACTCACAGGAGCCTGTGCACCCTCCTAAGTGACTCTATTTATATTTGAAATACTGGAAAAGCATAGCTTCCAGCATCCAAGCAACATGCAAACTGGCAGACAGATGCTGATAGATTTAATACATTTTTAATAAACGTAGTAAGTATATGTATTTGTCTGGGTAGACTAGAGAAACAAATCCATGGAAACTAGATAGATAGATAGATAGATAGATAGATAGATAGATAGATATCGCAAGAGAGAGTAGAGAGTGAGAGTTTTATAGAAAGGTCAAGTATACATTAAGAAAGCATCCCAACCAAGCCTTGTTCAAGCACATAAGCCCAATATTAGCCCATATGTCTGACACTGATCTACAAAGTCCTCCTGAATCTCACAAAACACATGCAATGATGCCAACTGCTGAAGGAAAGCTGAAACAATGTGCACAACTAAGCATCTCAGCACTGGCAGGGGTCTCCACACCGCTGTTCCAGCATCCGGGGCTGCATTGGAACAGAACCATGTAGCTTTTCCTCAGGGATGTCTTGCAGGAATTGAGCCTTGCCAGCTGAAGCAGGGAACTGGCTATGGCAGTTGCACCTTGATCTGACCACCCAAGAACAAGAGACCCGAGAACCAGAAAGGTGAGGCTCACTGAACCACTGACCTCTCTGCTCGTCAATGAATCCCTCATGTGTTTATCAGCCAGGTTGGTACAATAAACTTTAATTAACTATCTCAGTATAAATAATAGAATTTCAATAAATATCCCAAGTGCGTGTAATGCATAATCAAATTTAGGAACTATCATTTTTAAAGTCTGACTGATCTCCACTTGCTATCACAGGTTTGTGAGGGACTATTAGAAAAAGAAGAAAAGTTTTGAAAGACAAACTTCACTTGAGTAGAGGTATTTGACGGTTTGGATACAGCTATTGCATACGTGGTAACTAAGATATTATTAGGCGTTTACAGAACCTATCTGATAACTACAATCCTCCAATCACTACTGTTTTCATAAGTCATTTCTGGAGGAGAAAAGCATTACCTATATGACTTCTAATTATATGTATAAAATATTAACATTTTTCAATCCCATTCACAAGTCAGAGGACACTGGGAATAGCAGTTAGATAGGGAAAAGTCAATTAGTGAAATGACTCACACACTGCTAAAATATAAAATAAATCAAATTAGAGACGCCTCATAACTACATATATATATCACAAAAGGTAAGTCTCATTTTGTAAATACAGCGATGAAGTTGCTGTGATTCTTTAAAAAACAGAAGCAAGTGCTAAATTCCCATTATGTATTCACTGATGGATTATTCATTACTTTCTCTTATTAAGTTAGTTTCTACATGACTTTCCTAAACATTACTATAAGATACAGTAGTATTCATTTCTATCATGCATCAAAAATATGCTGACCACACGCAATTACACATTTCCAGTCTTACAACAGCAAATGCTTAATTCATCTAAAATTTAAATTCATAGGAAAACAGAGAAAGAAGGGTAATCGTCTCACCAACGTGAAGATTATCAAAGAAATTGTCAATATAAGGCAAAACAAGGGTGTCTAATGTCTCACAAATTGCTTATTATCATGTTTTTTAAAATGTACACTCTGAAAGCTTTCCTTTTTTCCCTGACTCTGGACTCTTTTCCCAGTGCTAGGGAGCAAGTCCATGAGGGACAAAGTGGTCACACACTGGGCCATTAACTGCCTGGTCAGCAGTTTGAAACCTCAGCCGCTCCTTGGGAGAAAGTTGGGGTTTCCTCCTCATGTAAGAGTCACCGTCTGGGAAAGCCACAAGAGCAGTTACATCCTGTTCCTTAGGGTGGTTACACAGGGTGGCTATGGGCTGGCATGGACTTCATGACAGTGAGTTTGGAGTTTTTTTGAAGGGAGCAACTCCATCTAGAGATGTACATGTGGCAGTAGTAGCTCCATCGTTCTGAATTTTCCACATTTTAAAATTTCTGGATTAAAAAAAAATCTGTCTAAATGAGCAGTTCATGCATTTTAAGTGTTATAGAACTCACAGAACCTGACCTTAAAATTTCATAATTTATGTACTAATCTCACATAGTATTGTATTTCACATCTTATTTTACTTCCAACAGCTGCCTTTAAAACCAATGTGTTTAAATGATAAAGACAGACATACTCTCTCCACCATCTCTAATCAATAAAAAATTGAATTCATCACATTCCATGATGCTCACCTTCCCGATATGATCACTGAAAACAAATGTGTGCATAAGCAAAGGTAGTGACGAAAGGTGGTGAAGAAATGTGGAAGAAGAAAGCTGATGGTGCCCGGCTATCAAAAAATATAGTGTCTGGGGTCTTAAAGGCTTGAGTAAACAAGCAGCCATCCAGCTCAGAAGCAATAAAGCCCACATGGAAGAAGCACACCAGCCTGTGTGACCACGAGGTGTCAAACGGATCTGGTGTCAGCATCAAAGAACTAAAACTATAGCATTAAAAATGAGGGGAAGTACAGATTGGGTACCCAAAGTCCATCAATAGGTGAAGCGATGTCCTCTTACAGAGGGGTTGCAGCGAGGAGATGAGCCAGTTAAAGTACAGTGTAGTAACAATGAAATATGAAACTTTCCTCCAGTTCTCAAATGCTTCCTCCCACCTACTATCATGCTCCCAATTCTACCAGACGAATCCAGCTAGACCAGGGGATGTACACTGGAGTCAGAAACATGGGGAATCTAGGATAGATGATCCCTCAGGACTAGTCGTGGGAGTGGTGATACTGGGAGGGTGGAGGGATGGTGGAATAGAAAGGGGAAACCAATTTCAGGGATCTACATATAACCTCCTCTCTGGGGCAAGGCCAGCAAGGAAGTGAGTGAAGGGACACATTGGACAGTGTACAATGTGAAAAATTAATAACAATTTGTAAATTATTAAGGGTTCATGGGGGGAATATGGGGAGCTGCTACTAGGGGGTTAAGTGGAGGGAGGATGTTGGAGAGTGATGATGGCTACAAGTGTGCAAATGTGGCCTGCATACAATTGATGTCTGTATGGATCGTGAGGGGAGGTGTGTGAGTACCCAATATAATGATTCATTGAAAAAAAAGGGAGTGGGAAAGAAAAGCTTATTTTGAGACCTCAAGTAGAAAATATTTGGAAATGACTATGGCAAGATGTGTACAAATATGTTTGATACAAATGATGTATTTAATGTTATGAGCTGTAAGAGCCCCCAATAAAATTATTTTTTTAATTGAATTCATACAGAATCTCGCCAATGCCACATATTCTCCTTTCCCATTATCTTTTCTCACTGCGGGATCCCCTTGTCCTCTGAGAGGCGTTTATGACAAACATCAGCCTGTCTCCTTTCACAAACATCTGCTTTGAGTCAGAGGATTTCCAAAAGCACATCTCTATGGGTTGAACCACCCAAGTGACACGTGGCAACCCCGCCCCTCACTCTCCACTCCCCTAAATTGAGCATTAGGAGTGAATAGGATATAAACCCCACTCTCAACCCTACCGGAGAGAGCAGAAATGCCCCATAGGGTTATCAAGGACGCAACCTTCCTGAGAGCAGACAGTCACTGTCTCCCTGAGGGACTGGTGGATTTGAATCAATGATTTCCTTGTTTACTAATTGAGTGCTTAATCACTGCACTACCAAGGCTCCAGATACCATATCAATATACAAACATAGTGTCAAGTAAGACATTTCATAGTGAATACCGAAGACAAGTAGTCCCACTAACATTAACTCTTCAGCTATACCAACCGAAGCCTAAATTCTAGGAGGGTGGGAGCTATCTGCATGAAACAACCTGATGCCAGGAGGAAACATGGGGCTGGGAAAGCAGGCCATCAGGGGTGCAGCAGGATTTTTCTTTTAATAATTTGGCTCTAAAGTAAAAAATATCTAAAAAGAAAATCAACCCGCTGCTAAGAAAACACGTGAATCTGATTCATCAAAAGCAGAAAAGGCAATTGACAAGGACAAAGCAGTATGAAGCAAGTTTAGGCTGAAAATCTTGTCTGTGAAGTAGGATGAGTTCACCATTGTGATCAAATTATGACAATATTTTTAATCCCATAATTGTAACAGAAAAGCGCTGCAGGATTTGAAACACAGAATAAAGGTTATCATTCCAAAGTGAGACTTTGTAATTTTACTGTCATAAGATACAGAAAACACAGAATTTGCCATTGTACTCACTGTTCCAGCTTCAGTAATATTAGTTACATTCACAATGAATCATCACCCTATTTCCAAAATTTATTCATCACCCCAAACATGTTTCCCTCACTACGTAAAAGCAGATATTCCTATGAAATCTCTCGTAAGCAGAAATGTTACAGGGCAAAGTAACAAATTCATATGGGAAAGATAACGTGAGTATTCCCAGATCCAAGAAATAGTGTACACAAAATTATAACAAGTAACACATAAAACTGAAAACACTCCACACACAGTTCAAAGTGTGAAACCATGATGTTAAGGAGAGTTCTTGAGAGAGGAGTTTGGTGACACCCCTGACACTGCTTGGAGCATACTCTGTCTCATGAATGGTCCAGAGCAGAACTATGCTGAACTCCAGTTCGTTCTGCCTTTCACTATAACCCCAGGCCCAGCACACTCCAACCCTTGCTGATAAATGTGAAAATTCTCTCTGAATTTCTCTTGGTTATTAAAAACAACTACCAATGCATATTGTTTACACAAAGCAATGTGTCATAAAACAAACTTTTGAAAACTGGAGGGGGGCGTTGAGCAGGCCTGGTGGCACAGTGGGTTATGCACTAGGCTAACAGAAAACTGGGGACACTGGTATCCATTAGACAGTTAACTCTCATTTCCCCCTCCCACCAGACCCTTAAACACTGCAATGTACTCTTGTCGCCATAACGTGGAACCATACAATATCTGTCTTACTGTGCTCAACACTTGGTACAAGATTTTATTTTTTAAATTTATTATTACTAAGCATACATTAAGTGCTTACATTCCCTGGTTCTTAAGAAAGTCTCTTAAGCTCCTGAGACTTTTATGCATATACCACCAACCCCTAACCTGGTACACATAAGAACTGCACCTAGAAATATCTAAACTGATTGAATGGGTGAACACACACACTGAAACACATACACTCATACACACTGACACATACACTCACACTGACACCCACATACAGACCTGACTTGTATAAAGATGAACTGTGCACCAAGCAAAACCTCTCAGAAGGCAAGGGAAAAGTGAACTCCTTCTATATGGCCAAACTCTGAGATATTTAAAAGTTGCTTAAAATGACTAAGAATGCCAAAATGTTGTATTTTGCCATTTCAACAGTTGGAAGAATGTCTTTTAATCCCACCATTATATCCAATAGTTACTAACTATAAGAGCTAATTCCAAAGCCACCTAACTATCAGTCTCTCCATAGTTTATGTGGATACGTTGCGAGGCTTCCCTCTTTGGTTCCCTCAAATCACTTTCCTAGGCCCTTAACACAAGACATCCATTTTCCCCTTTCTGTGTCTTAAATGGAGGGCATAGCGGGCTCCACACTGAGCTGCTAACCACATGGTCAGTGGTTTACACCCACCAGCGGCTTCCAGAGGGAAAAATGAGGCTTCCTACTCCTGTAAAGATTTAAAGTCTCAGAAACTCAACGGAGCAGTTTTATACTATCATGTAAGGTCTGTATAGTCAGAATCTACTGGATCCTAGTGAGTTTTTTTAGTTGGCTTCTTAAGGGGAAGAGGAAGCAAATGCAGCCCATTTCCTTCATAAGAATTTCTCTGTGATTCAATGTGAGCAGAGAGGGGTACTGGTACATACTACTTATGAAAAGTGCTTGTAAAAAAAAAGTGCTTGAAGCCACACACACCATTTCCAAAAGCATTTTCTTATTCTGAACATGGGGTGGTAAAAAAATCTGTGTATACTTCCCCAGGGTTTTAAAGAATGGGAGAGTTACTCAATATTCAACTGCTGATCTTATTTCTCCTCTAGATGAAGCTATTTTACCTTTTGTCCTCTTCGCCCAGATCCTAAACAAGGGTCAGTGCACTTCTTTATATTGCCATCAATTTAGATGTGCCTGACTGAGGGAAAGCGTAAGTTATATGGTTACTTCAGTTTCGAGGTAATAAAATCTTTATAGGAGTTCTCACTACTTTGTATGTAGTTTGCACAACTTATTTCGATTCTCTTTCGGTTCTACTTTCCTTTGGTGTTTGGTCTTTCAGTCTTGCCTCCAACTTTCAGCTTTGACTTAACTATACCCCCTTTGCTGCCAGAGGTTACAATTGTGCTCTTTAATTGTGGTATCCAATACCACCCCAACCTGGAGAATTAAAAAGCATTTATGGAGTCATTCAGTAAAGTTCACACTCGGTGTGATAATGATCACAGCTAACATGTAAGGAATAAATCCAATTAGCATATGGGTACTTAGCGTTCATTCATTTAATATGAAGTGACATTTTGATAACCAAAGAATTGAGCCATTAGCACTCTCTGGTTACAACCTGTCTGACAGATTCTGGGCATGAACTTCACTTAATTGAGTTTTCAAGGACTTAGGTGAGGATTAGTAAGGGGGATGCTTTCTGGGCTCTGTTTTCTTTCACAGAGGTAGTTCTCAGGGTCCCTTAGAAATGGCTTTTTCCCAGAAATCCCCCACGATGTGTATTCAACATTTTAAAAGAAGGAAGTTGCCACAGTGCTTCCTGTCTCGCCCCCTCTTCATCTGGAAAATCATATTAAGTCATCATATCAAAGAAGTTCAATCAGCTATGGCATTCTGAAGATGGACCCATTCAGGAGTACACACATCAGCCATTTTAAGTCTTGCTAAGGCTGTGGCCCTGAGTAATCTGTTGTATGAAAAGAGGATATAGATTTCATATCTTTTGAGAGCCTAAATAAATATTTTCAATACTTGTCTGTCAGTTTGCCATCCCGGGGTGGCTTGTGTGCTGCTGTGGTGCTGGAGGCTCTGTCACTGGCATTTCGAATGCCAGCAAGGATGACAAGGCTCGGTCTCACATACTGTGGACGGATTGTCAGGAGAGGCCAGTCCTCACGGGACATCCTGTTTGGTAAAGAGGAGGCGCAGTGAAAAAGTGGAAGGCCCTCAACGCGATGGGCGGACACAGTGGCTGCCACAACGAACACGGGCAGAGGAACGGCTGTGAGCATGGCACAGGGCCACGCAGCAGTGGTCCCTTCTGTCGGGCCGAGGGTCACCATGAGTGGGAACCAACTCGATGTCATGTGACCGTGAAAGTGAACATTTACAGGTGGGATGAAGCCAGCTGTCACAGACGCCAGTCCTCTTGAATTCAGTGCGGCCTCCAGCCCTGACAGCTGCTTACTCTGCTAATGTGAGAGAACCTTCATTTCGCCTTTGTCAAGTGAGGCCCAAATCTAAGGTCAGCATTCTTTCTTTACTCTTCTATCTTCATCCTTCCTTCGACAACAAATACTATAGGCTGAAAGCGCATACAAAAAAGAAAATATCATTACACCTTAGACCACAGTAGCCAGGAATATCAAGCCCCAAAATCCCCGGTTCCTGGAAAATTTCCTCTAATTTTTTTTTAAATTTCCCACACACACAAAATAAACCCAATGTCACGGCATTTGATCTGACTCATACCAACCCCACTGAGAGTTCTCGGGGCTTTAAGTCTCTATGGGAACAGACAGCCACAGATTTCCTCTGTCAAGTGAATGGCGGGTGGGAATCACCCATCTTGTGGCTAGTACCTAACCCACCATCCCACCAGGGTTCATGAATTTCATCCTACATGACTATAAAAATATTCATTAATATGCACAGTAGCTGGGAAAAAACCTTTTTAAAATCATTTTATTGTTGACGCTTATAGTTCTCACAATAATTCATGCATCTATTGTGACAAGCACATTTGTTGCCATCATCCTTTTAAAAATATTTTCTTTCTACTTGAGCCCTTAGTATCAGCTCATTTTCCCTCCCTCTCCCGCCCTCTCTCTCTCTCTCATGAACCCAGGGTAATTTATAAATTATTATTTAGATGAAAAATATTTCAAAATTAAACTCTGTGAAACTATGGGAGAGACAAGAAACCAAACAAAAAGTTTGGGTTCTTAAGTGTATAAAAACAGAAATATCAAGTTGTTCCTAGACCTACATCTGTCATCGCCAAAATTATCCTAAACCCTCTATGGTGTCTAATGCCTATATTCAAAAAATGAAGAAAAATATGAACTAATTGGGGAAGCAAGAGCAAACACAGGAGCGTTCTAATTCTAAACCTGCCTCTCATTCACAGCCAGAACTAAAGTTTGTCTCATCTACAAACTGTTCTCAGCATCTCCTTTCTTGTAGAAAACACAATCACATTTGCTGGACTAGCCCGGTGTGAGTAATCCATAAATCCGTTTGATTAAAAAATTACTGTTAAAAAAATGAAAGCCATAAAGCTCTTTAGGAACAGATGATGTTTCTAGAGTTTACAAAGGAGCCTGTTGGGGTGGTCTGTCAGCTAAGTGCTGTACTGCTAATCACAAGGCCTGTGGTGTAGACCCACCAGCCACTTCTTAAGAGAAAGATGAGGCTGTCTTCTGTCAAGATTGATAGCCACAGAAACACAATATAGGCTCACTCTGAGTCAGAAACGACTAGAGGGCAATGGGTGTGGGTTTGGGTTTAAACCTGTAGAAGGACCCCAGCAGCCAGGCCAGTCACTTCAGCAGCTCTTCAAAAAGAGCAAACTAAATCTAATCCCATCAAATCACTTCGACCTATAGGAATATGATATGGAGTTTCCAAGACTATAAATCTTTATGGGAGCACACAGCCTCACTTTTCTCCCAAGGAGCAGCTGCTGTGTTTCAACCACTGATCTTGTGGTTAGCAGCCCACGGTGCCGAAAGGGATCACTATATTCCCCCAAAGAGACACAGACTCTGCATTAGTCTTTTTTAACCTTTTGTAACATATCTTACTTTAAATTAGGCCTCAAAATATAATAATGAGGTGGAAAGAGAGGGGACTCATAGGCCAGCATTCCTGAATGGGGTTTTCCATTCTGTTCTTTGATAGTATGTGTCATACTGGAAATCACCATAGCTCCAGTGTCCTTGTGGCTATAATGGGGTTAATAATATCCAGACCTTGACAGTGGCTTGGAGTATTAAATGGGATGAGCTAGAGATAGGGGAAGAGTGAGTGAAACAAGTACCATTTACCATGAAGACAAATCTTACCACGCTGACCTAATGGCTATTGTTTTTCAGTAGAAGGTCTGTACGCCTTTCTTCCAAGATGCTGCTGGGTGGGCTTGAACCTCCAACCCTTCCTTTAGTAGTCAAGCACAGTAACAATCTGTACCACCCAAGAACTCCTTTAGGAAGATCCACCTCACGGTAGGATAAAGACTAGCTCCATAATTCACTGGAGTCCAGTGTGCACTGAAAACACAAGGCTCCCTGTGCAGAATCTACTAAGTAGTTTAAGATGATGACATCAGAGCATGAAAGCAAGAGCAGGGCCCCTCTGACTATGTATCCTAAGCAACTGCACTGGTTAACATAGCTGGAGCTGTCCCTACCCATGTGTATTTGAAGAATTCAGTAAACGATAGGTGTTACTGAGACAAAAGCCCTTATTTTAATGTGAGCTCATAACTCTCAGTGTGTTCACAGGAGGTTGCTTTTCTCAGTCGGAATGTAACCCTCCAAGAGTCCAAATAGCGGAGGGCGGCTGTAGGAAAGCAATTGAACGTCGTTTGGCCGACATTGCCTGCCCACGACTTGTCTCTCAGTTTGTCACACTTAGGGCCTTGCGTGTCACTGTGATGCCAGACGCTGAATCGCTGGTATTTCAAAAATCAGCAGGGTCGCTCAAAAGGGACAGATCAGGAGGGCTGAAATTCGGACGAGTATGGAAAAACTGAAGAATCCATAATCAATTAATTATGGTGCTGATGAATAATTACTTAAAGTACCGTGGACAGCCTCCCTGTCTTGGTCTCACATATTTTGGACATGTTATTGAGAGACAGTCTCTAGAAAAGCACATTCTACTTGGTAAGGTAGAGGTACAGAAAAAATGAGGGAAGCCCTCAACGAGATGGACGGACACAGCGGCTGCAACAATGAGATCAAACAAAAGGGCCACTGGGAGGACGGCGGAAGGCCGGACAGTTTCATTTTGTTGTGAACACAGTGGCTATGAGTCAGAATCAACTCCATAACACCTAACAGCAACAACAAATGTCCTCATATTCAAAGCCAAGGTTAACTCAGAGCAGTGGTTTTCAAGCTATGCTTTGAAGATATGCTCTGAGGAGTCCTTGGAGTGCCAGTTAAGAACAGGAAAGCCAAGGGGGTGGGGGAGCAGGATAAGAAGGTCATTCTTAGTTCAAACAGAATGTCTCTACGTGGCTTTAACTGCATTTGACCAAAGAGATCTATGAAAGTAAGTGAACATACTAGATTTGTTAAGCTTGTAGTTCTTCCACTTGTAGGATCTCTATTCTATTTCCTGATTAATCTCCAAGACAACCTTGAAAGCAGAACAGACATTGCCACCTCCATTTGTTAAAAAAAACAGACCAAGAGGGTCAACATCTTTTTCTAGGGATTCATTAATAATCAAATTCTGTTCTCCAGGCTTTCCTGAGCTGCCTCTTCTCTCTGATATCTCAAACAAACATTCCTTCTAATGATATATATTTTTCTCTTTGCTCAAGAAAATCTAGTTCATTTGAGCACAGTAGAAGAGAAAGATGGCTGCAAAACAGAATTAAAATCAGAGGTCAGTTAGACATAGCAATAAGTCATTTGCATACCACCCAATTCTAGTCAAACTGTGTCTCAACATTTCTCTCTTACCCTTTCAATTGTCTTCCACAAAGAATCCAACTATTTCCATTGTTTCCATTAAGAGCTGAATTTCTGGAACCACACTTCCTGGGTTGGAATCACCAGGCTACTATATTCTACCTTGGCTAAAAATTCTCTGGTTTCAGATTTCTTGCAGCATTATAAGAAGGAATAAGTACATGCACATGGCTAAAACAGCAGAACATTGTACCTGGAATGTAAGTCCTGTGTCAGTATGAAGATAAGTCCTAAAGTACTGCTACTAAATCACAGAATTTAAAAGTATGTATCAAAATGTGAAACTACTGTGACTTAACATAGCCTCCACATAAGTCTATACAATCTGGAGGCCATCTGTCTGTCTAATGCTTCCCTGAAGAATTCTGCCCTCATTGATTCAAGTACATCAAATGGCAGCTTTGGCATCCTCCCAGGATTCCAATCATGTTCCATTGAAAGGTTGAGTTTCCTGAACAAAAACATATCTGCAGGGGAAAAATCATGGTTACAGGGTAATGCAGGAAAGTTTCTCCAGGAAAATCTCATATGACAGCCCTTGCTATCATTGAAGACCTAATAGGTGTATGGTGTTGCCGTAAAAAGTGCTGGATGCAACTTTCCTGGCTTTGTTCTCATCGATGCATGTTCCAAGTGTCTTCAAACTTCTTTCTAATGAAGTTCCATAATCCTCCTGTGTCCTTCAAGTAAATCAACACGATTATCCCTTTGGGATCCTATGAAGCTTTTGCTATAACCTTCTGAACTGACTGGTCTCCCTTGAATTTAACTGACTCAACAGATCCACTCAGAAGTATCATTCAGATTGGACCCTGCTCTCTAGATCACACTTTAAATAGCCAGTCTTACATTTCCCACAATTGTCTGCATTAGCTTCAATCTTGCTTAAAAGACTGCTGTGAAGATCAGATCTTTAAACTACCTGATTTTCAAACAATGCTTTTGGCATCGTTGAACTGAAAGTTTGATATCCACAAGATATTCACTTAAAATTAAAAGGATCAACCCTTATGAGATCTCAAATTCAGTAGCTTTTTCTATCAATGATACTTTTATTGCTTTCTTCCACCAGTTTCTGGGCTTCGGCTATAATTTCTTCATTCAGTGAGGGTGATGGTATTCCTCTACTTGGCTCGTCAGTTGAGGTCTTCCCAATTTTCCTTTACATGCTTGATCCATCTAGATCCTATTGCTTTCTTGGGAGGTGAGAGGCAGCATTCCCACAAACTTACTGCAAAACTTCAATGACCTCGAAAGATGTCCACTTAGGTTTTGTTAAAAATTTGATAATAGCCCTGACCTCAAAATCATTTTTCCCACGCCACAAATCTTTCTCCCCCCCCCCCCCGGTCCCCGAAAGCTAATGAGAGTAAGACAAGTGTATTCTTTAAATAATTTGTCTGCAACCATCCACTAATCACAAAAATATGCTTCAACAGGCTTTGTTTGTAATAACTTCATGATATATGAACTGGAACCCTACCTGCCAACAGTTTTAACTTCTCTTCGAAAATTTAATAAGTAAAAAATTTTTATGTGTCCTTTGCCACCATCTTTTAAATGGATGATCAAGGATGAGTCCAAATGGAGGGGACTGTAATAGGGAACATTGACAACCAGAGAGCCACTCCTGTAGCACCCTGTTGGATGGTAGCTCCCAACAGGTATGTTGAAGGGCCAATATTATGTGTGAATATAGCCATGTTTCGAAATGGGCACTTGGAAGATGTTACTACTTAATATGAAATCAAGAGTCAGTCCTGATCTGACAGGTGTCCTTACAAAAGAGAAGAGACACAGAAGGAAAATGCTCATATGGAGATGGATGGAGAGATCATGGCAATATACAAACCAGTGACTGTCTAAAACCACCAGAGGCTAGGACACAGGTATAAACAAATCCTTCCTCTGAACCTTCTAAAGGAAGCAGACCCTAGTTTCAACTTTCAAGCCTCCAGAACTGTGAGACCATAAATGTCTGTTCTGATAAGCCACTCAATTTGTGCTACTTTATAAGGGCAATCATAGAAAATGAATACAACCCCTCCCTAATAGTTCGCCTCCAGTCACGACCAATCTTTCTGTCTAGAAACCAGTTACAGAAGCATTCCAAATTTAGTTGTTCTCTTCACATTTTCCCACCTTCTCCTTCAAGTACTGCATACTCATGTGATAAGGTAAAAATAAGTTACATAAAGCACTCTCAACTTACAAATGACCCCAATGTATAAAGGTTACCATTCCTTCCCCCTTCCCTACACAGCCTCTTCCCTCTACCTAAAGTCAGAACCTAGGTTTGCAATGCCAGGGAAGTGAGCCCTTATGATCTGAAGCAATACGGAGCTTTTAAGAATGTGGCAAGTGGGAGGGATTAGAAAGAGAGAAGAAATTTTAAAAGTTAGAGCAAACAAAATCCCAAGTTATTCACCCTCGAATGCCCCAACAAGCACATAAGAATACTTTCCTTCTTAGATGCTGGAACTGATTAACTCTGCTTCTGTCTACTGCCTACAAACCCAAAAGTAAGGGATCCCACTGAGTTCAACTCCGGCTTTTGAAATAGGTCACTCATTCCATGATATTCATTGATGTAAATACCACATGTCAGGCTCTATGCTTGGTTCTGGGTTTGCTTGGCTACCAAATTAAGTCCATGTACTCATGGAGCTTACATTAAAGACACAGAGGGACTCTCAGTAGCTCACCTATTAGTATGTTATGGACATCTTACATTTCACAGTAACTAATCTTATCTGAATGTCTCCAAAGAGAACATCTTGACACATAGTGCACTTTGGGGAGAATATATAGTCATCAAACCCACCACATTTAATGGTGAATAAAGTAACAGAAAGACAATTGAAAAAAGAAGAGGGTTCTAACCAAAGCTTGAAGAGGACTAATGTCAAACTCCTTCCATTCTTGCATCTTTAACCTAAACTCAGGTCTACAATTCCCATATTACATAGTCGTCTTCTCCCCAAACCAAAACCAACAGAATTGTGAAGATTCCATCAAGCATGACATAAATCCAATCAGCTTTATTGAACCATTTTTGTTTCTAAGGACCAAATAAACAAATAAAAATTAAACTTTTAGAATGAATTATTAACCAACTTTAATAGACCCTCTAGAAATAATGATCTTTTCCTTCCTTTCTTTTTCTCTCAACAATAAGGCTTTCACTGTCTAAATGAAACCTAACCAAGCAGGATATAACTACTTGAGGATAGAATTCCTTCTCTTGGAAAAGTTTCAACAATGTTAGATTCAAAATAAAGGTCTTTCTGGTCAATTTGACAGGTCCTAAGTATTTATTAACAGAAATCACACTGCTTCTATAATTTTGATTCCACTGTCCCCCCACACCCACACCCCTACCCTAAGTTTCCTGGCAAAGAGGCTGGTCAAGAGAAGAACAGAATGATCTTGAATTGAATTGTTCCTACTGAACAGAGGCTGAAGTGTTAAGTTCATTCACAGGTTTAACTAAGGCCAACTAAAACGCCTAAAACTAGAAGACAAGTTTAGCAGGACAATGAAATAAAAGCGGGGAGGGGGCTTCAAATGACAACTGGGAAATGCTGGCATGACATCACACAGATGCTTTCCCCTCGGAGGTTAATGACATCAGTGGGACCACAACAAGTGGCCAGAAGCAGACTGGACCACTTCAAGTTTATTTCACAGAACCCTCTTAGCAGATCCCTTCTGAAGCTGGTTTAAAAAATTAATATTCTTGATCATATGCTACACCACTCTTGAAGAAATGGTAAAAGACACAACTTCCTGATACAAAATTCATTATGAAAATCATGAAACCATTTAACCATGGGACGTGGGGTGTGTTCTAAAATTGATGTGGTAATGATTGCACAAGTCTCCTTGATATGACTGAACGATTGGATTACTGAAGTGTATCCTATGTAAATTCTGTGCCAATATAACTGTTAAACT
>PVJH01003686.1:0-137587 GCA_004026705.1 Nesogale talazaci | reverse complement strand
AGGAATATTTTTGGGGGCTCTGAACAATGTACCTTCATATTCTTCAAAGGCTGCAAGAGCTATCCTACAAGAACTTCCATGAGAAACTTTACCCAATCTACCTGTCAGTCACGTCCCTGCTTGGTTTTGTTCCCTAAATTCAAAGGATGTTTAAAAGCAACACTATTCGAGTCCCTTGAGAATGTCCAAATTGCTGTTTCATGTAGCATAAATCAAGAATACAAAGAGTTGGAAACACTGTTTTTACAAATGTATTCACCTGGATGAAGGCTACATAAACAATACATCCACATTTTGTAATTTTTGTTTAATAAAGGTTTTTATGATTTTATAGCGATGCCTTTTGATTTCTCTGGGATGTGGACAACATGGGGGATGGGTGAGGCGACACATTGGACAGTGTATGATATGAAGAGGTAATAACAATTGGTAAATTATTAGGGGCTCATGGGCGGGGAGGGGAAATATGGGGAATTAAAAAAAAAAGAACTAGAGAAAAGGGGGAAAGAGGTGCCTATACTGGGGGCTCAAGTAGAGAATGTTTGGAAATGAATGTGGCAATCTGTCTACAAATATGCTTAATACAAATGATGTATTAAATATTATGAGCTGTAGGAGCCCAATTAAAACACACACACACACACACACACATACACACACACACATTAA
The DNA here is from genome assembly GCA_004026705.1 of Nesogale talazaci. Classification (NCBI taxonomy): domain Eukaryota; kingdom Metazoa; phylum Chordata; class Mammalia; order Afrosoricida; family Tenrecidae; genus Nesogale; species Nesogale talazaci. Next base: position 136,918 of record PVJH01003686.1, on the reverse strand, counting down.
AGAAAGTGCGCCAGCACCGGTACGTTCCAGGCATAGCCAAAGACTTTGCAGGACTGGTTTGTGGGATTTGAACACATTGGCACAGCATAGTTGGTAGTTAGTTTATGGTCTCCATCGTAATCTGGTAAGTAGCACCTGGGGTTTTAAAAATAGCCATCAAAGCTATAAGTATTATTCTTCCCTCATCTGGAGCAAAAGAGGTAAAAGGAAACAAAAGACTACAAGAAGAAATAAGTCTACAGGACTGCTTGCTTACCTGAGCCACAGCCTCACCTATCCAGAGACCAGAAGCGTATAAGGGTGCGCAGCTACCACTACTAATTGCTCTCATTAGGGTGACAATATATGGGGAAAAATTGTAGAATAAACTCAAAATCTTAGAGGGCTGAGCCCCGGTGGCATAAGTGGTTGAGTGCAGGACTGCGGCCCGTGGGCTTGGCGGTTCAAATCCAGTGGCGGCTCTCAGGAGCAGCGCTGGGTGGCTCACACAACCGCCAGGCAACAGTGAGGTCCACAAAAACAAAAACACAAAATCTTAGAAAAGCTAAACTTCATATAGTACATACTACCACTCATGAATCTTGTGCTTTTATATTTATTTTAAAAAATCAATCTGAGACCAAGCCATCCACATTTATGCTAAAGACAAGAAAGTCGGTGGATGGGAAGAGACAGGGAAGCAAGCATAATGGCAGTGGAACAATCCAGAAGAGACTGATGAAAATACTGATGTGCAGTGAAGTTTCTTAATATGGGTCTTCTAGCCATGTCTCCGTAATTGCCATCAAATCATTCTATAGGACTATTCAAACAGGCCACGCGTGACTTCAACAGAGGGATTGGTCAGCTTCAGTTGCCACTCCACAGGCTCTCAGGATGAGCCGTCTCAACAGGAAAAGAGAAATGGCAGGACTATTGGAAGAAGGGCATGTTGGAGACCAGAGTCCCCAAAGGCCATGGCAAGGAGCTCACGAGACAGAAGAGAGGGAAAGTGGCCTATGAGACTGAGAGGCAGAAGAGTGGGCTGACTTCCTGGCCCATAGAGGCAAAAACTAAGGGGCCATGTGGATGAGAGGCTGAGGAACAGGGAGAGACTTGTGGTAAATTGTTAACTTCCCTAGTAAACCCGATAATTGTTAGTTCTGTCTGTGAGTTCTATGTGACCATTTCAACAAATTGTTGAACCCAGCAGTCAAGTGGAATGCCTTGTGAAGAAAATTGGTGTGGGCACAGGTACAGAAGATAAAGGTGGGCGGCAAGTTTGGCCCTGGCCACATGGCAATAGGGCAAGCAGAGGAGGGCAGAGGTAGCCACCTCTGAGCTGTCTGACACACAACACAATGTGGAAATGTAGCCAATGGCATAAAGTAAGATGTGTAGACATTGCCAAATAGGAATCTAATTGGCTGTGTAAACTTTCCCAAAAATTCAATAAAATACATATATGACTTTAAAACTTGGTGCAATGCATGGAGACGGTTATGTGGGATTAGAGATTGGGGGTGGGTGGGAAGGGTGGTATTCCTTATAGAGTACTGAACTTTGATGGAAAAGAGCATATTGATAATGGGTGTTTGCCCAGCTACAAATGCAATTGATGTCAATAAATTGTATATGTTTGCATAGATATATATCTGATAGATATATTTAATACACCACAAACACCCAAAGAATAGTTGCTGAGGCTATAACTTATGTATATACTTTTATATGTGCAACTAAACTCTGCAGGGAATTTGAGTCCTTGGTATGGAAATTTAAGGGGGTTCTTTGGTTTGGAGGCTTTATTAGGATTATGGTCTCATGGGCAGTAAAGTAGGGTGGTAACATGCTTACTGCTTCTGCTTTAGCTCTGGTAACCCTGGTAGTACAGTAGTGATGTGGAGTTTCTTACCACAAGGTCAGCAATTTGAAAAGCACCAGTCACACTGATGGAAAAAGATTAGATTTTTAAAAATCACTTTATTGGGGGCTCATACATTGTTTCTCATAATACATAAATACATATATTATGCCGCGCTTCTTCACATGCCTGCAGCTGCCATCGTTTTCTGAAGCTCCACCTTTCCATCTGAGCTCCTGACATCAGCCTCCATCCCTTCCCCTCCATCCTTGCTCCCCACCCCCCACCAACTTTCAATAATCTATATTGTTTTGTCATAACTTACACTGCCCGATGTCTCTCCTCACCCTCTCCCCCAGTGTCTGTCCCCCTGGTAGGAGGTTATGTGTCGATTCCCGAAGTTGGCTCCCCCTCTCTACCCCACTTTTCCTCCACACATCCAGTAGGTTCACTCCTACCACTGTCCCCAGGGGGTTCATCTGTCCTGGGTTCCCCGCATTTCCATTTCTCATCTCCACAGTAAGGTAGAACTGGGAACATGAAAGTTGAGGGGAGGAACTACAGGAAAGTTGTATGTTTCTTTTTTTTTCGGTGGGGAGGGGCATCACTGCTCTCCGGTGGTGGGAGTAGGAGGCCCAGCCCCACTGCTGGAATTGAACCTCCGTCCCAGTGGCCGCAGTCCCGAGCACAACCACTACGCCACCGGGGCTCAGTCCAGTTGTATGTTTCATCGCCACTCACTAGCCTGTCCAATTACTCACAGGTGGGCCTTGGGTCCCCACTCCGCTCTCCCCACCATTCATAGTGCCATGGTTCTTGTTCTTTGATGTTTGATGTCTGCTCCCTTCAGTGCCCCCCCCCCCCCAACCCGATCACACAAGCTAGTGTTTCTTCCATGTGGGCTTTGCTGCTTCTGGCCTAGATGGCCATCCATTCACCCTCAAGTCTTTGTGATCCCAGGGGCTTTATCATTTGGTAGCTGGGTGCCATCAGATTTCTCCTCTTTGTCTGCATCGGCTCCCTTCTGTCTTCAGCGATCTTGTCGGGAGGGTGGGCACAGAATAATGCTTTTTGTCTAAAGATTATATTTTAAGCTCCCATATGCATTGACAGTCTCAGAACCCCACGGGGCAGTTCTACTCTGTCCTAAAGGGTCACAAGCAGTTGGAATCGATTCGATGGCAGTGAGGTTGGAGGTTGGGCTTATAGCTCCTACATCACTGTATAGTGCCCAGGGTCTTAAAGGCTTGCAAGTGGTTACCCAAGACTAACAATTACTTCCTTTTCATCTAGAGCAACAGAGCACAGAGTCCTGAAGAGGAAAGGGAAACGGAAGGTGTGTCTCATGGCCTTCATGAAGAGCAGCCGCCTTTGCAGGAAACCAGTAGAACTGGACGGTGCCTTTTCTAAACAGTTTGTTCAAAGATTTTATAAAAGAATTCTGATCAAAAGGAAGAAAAGCAGAACAAAATTTCAAGATATTTTAGGAATTGGACTTTCTGGAACTAGATGAAGCCCTGAAACTATTTTCCTGGGTTAATCTTTAAACCTTAGCCAAAAGCATTCCCTGAAATCTCCTTAAAACCAAACAGCCTAGCTAAACTAGTAAAGAAAGCCTGTCTAGAATGATGTGCTCATGGAAGATTTACCTATATGGCATCACACTGACGAGCAATTCAAAGGATCAGACAGAAAACCTAGGTGCCAGTACATTTATCATGAGGGAGGGAGAACTTGGAAAAGGAGGGTCAGAATGCTTACACAACTTGAAGAATGTAATCGCTATCACTAACCACACATGCAGAAACTGTTGAATTGGTGCATGTTCTGCTCTATGCAATCTCCACATCAAAAACAACTCATTAAAATGTGTATATGAGGGTTGTTATACATTATTGATCAAAATCCTCTCCTTTAGTATCTGGGTGTATATATAGCTAGAGGCCATATTTCTCGTCTTATTTGAAGGTAGATGTGTGGAAGTAACTAAATTCTCCAAATTGGGGTATGTGCAGAAATTATGACTGATAATTCTAAGGTTAGACTTTAGAGACATCATACCTATGACACCTCCTGTTCTCTCTCCACAAGGCAGATTGGGACTTCTCTGGCCCAGCTTCAACTGTGCAGCTAAAAATAAGGTCCCAGTGGACAGTGGAGCATTAAGAGAGAAGGAACCTGGGTCCCGGTAAGGCCTTAAAGAGTAGAACTAACCTGAACACTTCGATTGCTTATCTTGTGCAATCTTTGCCTGTGAGAAAACAACGTATCTCGCTGCAGTTTAAGACGTAATATTCTAGGGCTTCTTTGTGGTGAAAGTTTAGCTTGCCCTCCCATTCAAATTGCAAAAGCGAAGATGCTCCCTCACTGCTGTTGAGTCCTTGCTGACTCCCTGGCGCTCGTGTGCCTCAGAGTAGAACTGTGCCCTCACAGGTTTTCTGTGGCTGCAAACTTTACGAGGCACTTATCCTGAGGTGCCAGGCTGTCCTTCCGAGGCACCTCTGAGCACACATAAGGCTTCTCTTCAGCTGCCTGTGGCCTGCTGGTATTGCAGTGACTCAGAGCACAGTCGGTGCCAGGCAGACTGAGAATGTACACATTCCCAAAGTGTTAACACGCTGTGGCAAAATTACCTAGCTCTGGGGATGCAATGGGAGGATTCCAGGTGATGTTGACAACCTTGTCTCTGAAAACTGAGGTTGTCGACATCTTTGTCAGCACCAATGGCAACTTCAATCCAGTCTTTATCCACAAGCTCATGATCAATAATCCTTGAGAACATGGAATCTCCAATGAAGATTAAGGGAATGATGAGCATGCATAAAAGACCTCAAGAGTTGGAGATAGGCATATTGGATGAGTTCTCAACCCAAGTTGCAGGCCTCGGACAACAGTCAAAGCATAATAATTGCATTGCTATTGATAAACACACTGGATAATTACTAAAACTTAAGCAGATTGAAACATTGAATGGTATGATATTTGAATTAAGATGCAGTAACGTTTTTTTTATAAAAGAACAAGTGGTAGGACTTCCCACAAATGGCGACTGCAAAGAAAAAAGTTGTTGAGAGTGCTGCTTTTTTCCAAGAGAAATGAGCCCATGATTCTGTGGTTATTGAAGTCAAAGGCAAACCTGTGTGCCTCATTTGTGGTGATGTGTTAAGTTCTGGAGCATCAAGGCAGCTCAAAATAAGCCAAACTCAACGACTTGGGAGGCAGTTTAGCAGATCAATGCTCTGCAGAGTGTAGTTCACAAGCTGCTTTAACAGGTTCGCAGGGTACAGAGACCACGTTATTCAGACAAGTTATGTGATGAGCGAGCTAATCACAAAGAAGCTGAAGCCATTGTGGAGGCAGTGTGTGTGAAAAGTTTATGGTGACTGCTGGGGAGCGAGCAGCTAGCACCAAAGTAAAGTTGTATCAGAGCGTTTGTCTCAGAGAATAGTTTCAGATTGGATTAAGGATTTTGGCACAAGATGTTGACAAAGACACTGAAGGGTACTCTAAGAGATTTCCAATTTTCTCTTTAACTTATGATGAGACAATGGATGTAACTAATGGTTCCCAACTGGGTGTTTTCATTTGTGAGAACACTACAATGTTCGCCACACAAGAGGGCCTGCTATCAGTAGAAGCAGTACCTGGAACTACAGGGGGGTAGGACTTGTTTGGGAGACTTGCTTTATCAATGGAAAAACTTGAGCTAACATTTGAAAGGATAAGTGACTTTACTACAGATGGGACTCCAGCCACAAAAAGGGTGAATGGCATTTGTCAAGAAAGAAATTTGATGTTGATTCAAATTGAATTATATGTCACTGCATCGTATGCCAAGAAAGTCTCTGCACAGCCATTGCAGCTCAACACTTGTGATGTTCACAGGAGTATCATGCACAAATTTCATCAAAAGTGGAGGGAATAACAGATGCTAGTTTTCAGAGTTAACTTATGACCTTGACTTTGAATACAGTGATCTTCTTTGTCACAGTGAAGTACAGTAGCTGAGTCTTGGGAACATGTTCAAGAAGTTTTATGAACTTCGGGGTGAAGACAAGCAATTCATGGAGATAAAGGGAAAACCTGTCAGAGAACTCAATGGTAGCAAGTAGCTGTGGTTTAGCATTCATGGCGGAAACTACCCTGTACCTCTCAGAGCTGGATGTCGAGCTGCAGGGTCCCAAGCAGCTCCTAGCTCCCCGCTTTCAAACATACAGTCACTTGAAGCTATATCAAGGTTGTGGGAAGTACAACTCGAAAGAAATAACAGTGCATCCCTCCCACTCTGGGAAGATACTTAAATATGATGGTGAATGTGTGAAACCAACTGAGGCATTTAGTGGATAATCCAAGGCTGTGAAAAGTACAACCACTGGAATTGAACACCTTTACATGGAATACCGTTCAAGGTGGAACCAACTGGCATGCTGGATAACCTACAACACGAAATCATTCAGTTGCCAAGTGATGTGGAGCGGGAAGGTAGGTAGCACAACAAACTCACGGCTAGAGTCCTATAAATATTACATACGTAAGCAATGATGAATTTCCCACTTTGAGGAGATATGCATCGAAATATGCGTTTGTGTTTGAAAAAACTTATGGCTGCGAGCACTTCAAGATCTACCATTGCAAAGGGCTGACTGTTCCAGAGGGAACAACGCAAGCCTGGAAATGTTTGTAGCAGGCACATCAATACCAGTAAGCCTCATCCAAGTGACATCATTCCAGCCATTACATTAACATTACATTGTTAATGAAATGCTTGACCAAATATAGCAGATTTTTTTCCCTTTGCTTTTCTTTTTTAAAAAAATCATTTTATTGGGTGCTCACACAACTCATCACAATCCATGCATATATCCATTGTGTCAAGAGCACTTACACATTTGTTGAGCAGGCTAATTTTTAAATGGATAATTTTGTATTGCGTGCAAACGACGCTGTGAATATCTAAATGGTCCATGGCAGAAAAAAGGTTCCTGTCAAATAGAAAGGGACATCCCCAATAAGGGTTTCAGAAGGTAGAAAAGGGCGGTGATCAAGCAGTTCTGGCTTTGTCCTTCTGAGGTGTGGCCTGCCTTTGGGATTCCCTTACTTTGATTATCAACCTTACTGCATTCTGATTTCTTGGAGGTACAAAGTTCATTGATTCTTCTTCTTCGTTAATACAACTATCATCATCAATAGTTACCACAAATAAAACAATACCAATAATAAATCTTTCCCTTCATTCTCCTAAATACTGTTGGGATAAAGTGGAATTAAAAACAAAACAAAAATCCTTACTAAAGGAAAAGCTGATAGAAAATTAACAATAGAAAGCTATAAAGACAGTATGGCTTAAAGTAAAATTCCCGATTACCTTGGAAATACAATTCTGATCTCTTTTTGTTTGAGATATCAGAAAAAGACCCCTATCATTTGCTCAGCTGAATGTCTTTTTCTCATCAACAGAAAACTATAAATACACAGAGGCAGCTCTTCTAGGATTTCTCCTGTAACATTTGTGCCATTTTAGAAAGAAATCTAAAGACAATACTTTAAATCTAATTATTTTTATTTGAACACTGATCTTTATAATTTATTTATTTATTTATTTTTGGCATCACTGCCCTGGGAGGAGTAGGAAGCCCAGCCTTGCTCCTGGAGAGCTGCTGCTGGATTTGAACCATCAACCCTGTGGGCCCCAGTTCCACACACAGCTACTGGGCCACCAGGCTCAGCCTGAACACTGATCTTTAAACAAACTTTTTTTTTTTTACTTCTAAAATTTCATTGTGCTGACATTGTGAAGACAAATATTATATATATATATAATTACTTAAAATTATTTGGTCCACTTTTTTTGTCTTCTTTAAAATATCTCTGAAAAAAGTGATCTCATACTTGGTATAGTTCAGATTTTTTTTTTTGGGGGGGGGGCATCACTGCTCTCCGGTGGTGGGAGTAGGAGGCCCAGCCCCACTGCTGGAATTGAACCTCTGTCCCAGTGGGTCGCAGTCCCACGCACAACCACTACGCCACCAGGGCTCAGCCCCCAGTTCAGATTTTTTAAAAGATCTTTTAACTTTATTGTTAATATAAATCAAAACATAACTTGAAGTGAACTATACTTAGGATCCCCTAAGAACATTTGTAAATGAGGGCTGAACACACCTCATCTGAATCAACATGAGTATCCATTAAAACTTTTCAAGTAAGCTTTGGTCTGACAGATTTAATCTGTAATCAATAATGTAAAAAAAGTCCTACACATAGACTGTGAGCATAATTTTTAAATTTTCCAATTTAAATTACTACACTTTTTTCAGATTTTCCAAGTTTTTACATGCTTACCTTCATTCCCCCTCACCCACCCACTTCCAGGACTCCCGTAAAGCTTTAAAGCTGTTTTGGAAACCCACAAAGGCAATTCTCCTCTGTAACTGGGTGACGATGAGTCAAAATGGACTCGATGGCAGTGAGACTAGACATTGTCTTTTTGTAGTTTTAAAATTGCATTGTGCTAATATTTGAAAAATGTCTTCTATATCTAAATTTATTTTTAATAAGAATGACCATTCACTCCTGAATCTTACTCTTCCCGTTAAGCACGGACTATGGAACTGCTGAGTCAGAATCAGCTTGCTGACAAAGGGAATGTGCACATCAACCATCCCCATTCCCTTTCTTAGTAAAACTAAGGAATCAAAAAACAATTCTGGATTATGTCAAAAGAGGCATCAGCCCGGATTTCATGTGAGGCACTGCAATCTAGGCTGAGTAAAAAGATGCAAAAGGTATCTGTATGTAGCCTTTCCATTTTTAATGACGTTATAGTTGTTTCCTCACAAGCCTATTATTTCAGAGGATTCCCCAGTTACTCTAGGGACAAAGGCTTGCTCATAACCAGGATTTGAATTTCAGAACCTACAACACTGCCCACCTCAGACAATTATCTTCGCTTTTTCAGTTTTCTTTCATGTAGGAGGGGACTTCAGAAGGTTTATGAAAAAAGAAAAATTAGAAGATAATAGAATTTTCCCACTCTAGTTTATTTATACATTTGTATTTATTTATAATTTTCGAAAAAGGCCACTGATTGAACATCTACAGTAATATTGATAAGTTTGTAGAAGGACATTTGACTATCACATGTCTCAGGAGTTAGAGTTCAGAAAACGTGGTCACAAAAGTCTACATCACCCAAGGAATGTTAGTTGCATTAATGCCTGGGCCTTCGGGAGTCAAAGTCATAAACACGAACACTTAGAATGACTCAACAGGTCTTATGTGGGCTACAAGACAAGTACATTCGCTTAAATATACCAGTGCCCCTTTCTCAAGTAGTTGTCTACCTAACTACCCACTCCTCTTCCCCGGCCCTTCCACACTGCTTCGCTCTGCTACTATGTATTAGCGACGACAACTGCTGTCAGCTCTTGCTTTCACGGGGCTGATTCCTATCCCTTTCATAAATTCTCCATCTCCAAATTTAATCAGGGCAATTCAAGAGCTAATTTAACTGAACTGAGTTCTTCAGCTCAGTCCATTCAACGATAGGGGAAAAGGCATTTTAAAAGTTACCAGGGGATTGCTGCTACTCGCATGGCTTGAAAAGTATCCTATACTCCACTTTAGACAGCTGTGCACCTTATCGGTAAAGAAGGGACGCTGGAGATTAAAGCAAGAAATAGGCAAAGACGAAGAGTTTGGGACCGTAGGTGGCAGATAAATAATGTATCGGGTTTGAGCCCATAAACTCTTTGGGTTGTGGAGTCCAGGCTGCGGCAAGTAAAATGAGGCCCATACCTTGGCAAGAGATAGAAAAAGTGGCCATGGAAAAACAAACAGCCCCGACTTATAGCGTTCATCCTCGGGCCGTTAAACAGAGCAAGCAAGTGGGCGTGGCGTGTTTCCTTCCTCTTCCCGCCTCCCAAGAGACCCAAACTCCGTCCTTTCCCCTCGTTTTCACCCCGGCCCGGTCCAATAACCGCGCCGCCACAGAATGGGTCGGCCGTCGCCCCACCCCTCCAGCCTCTCCCGCCCTCGGGGTCCCTACCACCCCACCGCTCCCGCCCCGCCAGAGGCGGTGGCCGCGGTTGTCACGTGTCCGGGCAGCCGCCAAGTGAGGCCGCTTTTGCGACACGGTGACAGCCAAATGGTGCGACAGGACGGGCTGCAGCCGCGGCCGCAGCGCCCCGTACGGAGAGTCTTGAGGCGGCTCCTGGCGTCGCCCAGAGGGAGCGATTGAGCGGAGCCGAGGCCAGCGAGGGCGGCGGTGGGCGGGCAGCGGAGGGGTCCTGCCACGAGTGCCCCCGCTCCCCACCGCTCTCCGATGAACGGGCCGAAATAAGCCGCGCCTCCCGCAGGGGCTGCATCTCCATGAATCCCTAGAGGGGTTCCCCCCCCCCCCCGCTTTCTTTCTTTCTTTCCCCGTTTCTCACCCCGGGTCCCGTCCCGCCTCCTCCCTTCGCCAGCTACGGCCGCGTCCAGGTGCGGAGACCAGAGCGGAGCGCAATGGCGTCCAACCCCGAGCGGGGGGAAATTCTGCTCACGGAGCTGCAGGTAGGGCCCGCGGCCCGGGCGGGAGGCGCCGGGGGAAGAGAGCAGGAGAAAGGCGGGCGCGGGCTCGGGGAGTGAGGGGAGACGCCGAGCGGCTGCCGCGCCCCGGGCCCGCTAAGTGCGGAAACTCAGGATGTCACTCGGGAGCCGCTTCCTTTGGAAGCCGAACCTTTCCTCTTTCCCGGCCCCAGTCCCGGCTTGGGTCCCCGGCGCCGCTTCCATTGGGTTCTGCCGACCGAAGGGCACTCGCGCCTGTCGCTCGCCCGCCCGCCCGCCGGCCGCCGGAGTCGGCCGATGGCTGGGTCCCCAGCTCCCCGCCCCCTCCCTCGATGTCAAAGCGGCCCGCGAACGCCCCGCCGCCCCCTCCCCGAGCCGCCCGCGCCCCGCCCCGCCCCCCAACCTTTCCACGGCTCCTGCAACTCCTTTGAATGACTCCCAAGCGGTTTTCTCGTCCCTCCCCTTCCCCTCCGACTCCGCACAAAGAGCGCCCCCATAACTTCCAGCCCCTGGAGCCACTTTACTCACCAGCAACCTCCCCAGCCCCTTCCTTCAGCTCATCGAGCCTCTGCAGATGACCCAGGAAACTGCCTTTCCTCTGCTTCGGCTCGTAGCGAGCAGCCCAAAGGAACCGAGTGGTGTTTGCCCTTCCTCTGCTCAGATCCGGAAGCTCGGATGCTGATCCTTTTCGTTTTCCCTCCCATTTGCGCACCAGAGAAAGCTGCAGAAGTTGTTTACAAATGACAAAGCCGTCAACTTGAGGGAAAGCACGGGGCCCTCCCGCACGCTAACTAAATAGAGTCTACAGGCGGTTGGTTTCCGATCGAATAGCAGTCTTCTTGCCCCTTTCCTGCGGTCGGCACGGTTTTTGTCTTTAGAGTCCTGGGTGCAGGGAGACAGACGCAAGCCACTCTGGCAGGTTTCTTTATCTGTATTTTAGAGCGTCCCAGAGATGTTTACACGTGAATTGAGGCGGCCTGCTTGTTTTTGTTATTCCTTTCAAGTCAGTCTTGTTTTGGTTCTAGAGTAGTCACTTTTTAGGTACCCCAAGATCGGAGATGCAAGTTAACAGAGAAAGGTGGGAGGGCGGGAGGGCGGAGAATGCTTATTTACTTATTTATTTTTTTTGTGAGTTGAATTGTGAATTTTCTTAAGACAATCTAGAAACTGAAAGGTTAATTCTTGAGGTCAAAATTAAGTATTACAGCAGCTTCTAAGTTTCCTATTTAAATGTACATTCTGATATATCCCTGTGTTAGTTTACGTAAATTCGAGAGTATTGCTGTAGTATTTGATTTTTACTTCAGCAAATAGAGTTCACCAGGCAAAGGAATATACTCTTAGAGCCCTTTTGAAGTGCACAATTTATATCACGAAAAAAGTTACTATGTAATATTTTAATTACTGTTAGTCTCTAATAAGTAGGGATTACAGAATACACTTATAAATAAATGAGATCTATTTTTTATTTTATTAATAAGCATAAGATTTTAAATGAGAATAACTCAAGGCCTTTTGAAATCACATTGCCTAGTCTTAAAACATAAAAAGCACACCTTTTCATTTTCACTGCAAAAAAAAGCCATTGAAATGGCAGTTGTGTTTTTCATCTGAATAGAGTAGCTTTAAAATTATGACATAGTTGGCATCCTTATATTCATTCGTTTAGAAAGTTGTCATAAAGATCCTTTATTTAGTCCTGGGATTGAAAATATATTTTGTATTAAAACATAGCATTAGATATCTTTGGTCACTTTGGGCTATAACAAGGAAAATGAGTCAGGAAAGTGAAATCTGTATAGGAAAATTTTAAAATGATATCCAAGGAGGGGATACACCAACTAAAGTTAGGTTTCTATAGAAACCTATTTACAACCCCTCCTGGAAAATGATAGTTTTAATCATTACAGTTTTTGTTGCATTTTACTTTGCTGATTTAACTCCCAATTCTGAGAAAAAGTTACTGCATGACTTTATTGTGTTTGTGAAAATACTGAGTTTAGTGAGATAAACTCTCTGGAAAAAAATAGTTGTAAAATTTGCTTTATAGGTATGCCCAACTCTTGAAACATTTTATTTCATTTGTTCAAATAGTTACCAAACTTCTTTAGATTTTAAAGTTTCTACATTGTTTGACGTCATTTAGATTGAAATTTTAATAATACTTCTCTAATATGCATATTCTAAGTATTCAATAAGGTAATGTACCAAGTTTTTAAAAATATGGCCTCATGTTTAAAGCTACATATATTTTAAATTGATCCTAATTTATATATGCACATTTTTATTCTTCAAATTCTTTTTTTTAAAGTTCATTTTATAGGGGGCTCTTACAGTTCTTAGAACAATCCATGTATCAGTTGTATTAAGCATATTCGTACGTATGTTGTCGCCATTATCAAATTTTCTTTTACGAGTGATTGCAGAATTTGAAATATCACTTACATGAAATTGACTTAGACCTAAAATCTGAAGCTGCAGTACTTTGTCTTGTTAGTAACTGATTTTCTATTTGAGTAATGTCTAAATATTGCTAATTAAAATTTTTATGCAGTATGGCAATGGCAGTTCTGGGCACTCAAACTGACTAGAAACTGTGGAGTGTAAAGAAGACTACTTGCTGTAGTAAACATATAAGCTTAATCGACACTTTCTAATAATGATTTCATAACTAATTTCCTCAGTAGTAGTCTCTTTGAAGTGTAGTTGGAAACAGATCTTTTTTGTGAGGCCAAAAAGCCAGTTCATTTCCAAAGAAATCAAATTAATAAAAGCTATTTTTAAATGACCTCCCCTTCCACATGCATGTTGGCTAAAGTAATTTTGTAGAATCCCAAATCAAGTATTGAGCAGCATGCCATTAAGGTTTCTGTGTAGATTGGAAATTCATCTTCAATAAAGTGCCTCATAAATATTAGTCTGAGAAACTTAAATTCCATTTCCAGTAGAGTTTACTGAAACAGACATGAGTTATTCAGATGGAAGGTTGAAGTAGGTAGTCTCGAATATATAGGTTAATTTCAAAGTGTTTTCCTGAGCATCTAGAAAAGCTGTATTGGAGGATAGAAGAATGGCAAGATAATTGTTTTTAATTTCAAGGTATTAAAAGACAGTGCAGATAACATGTATTGGTTCACTATGATGGATGTTATTAATTACATTTTACAGAATGTTAAGTAAAATTGCTCATGCGCACACTTTGTCTGAGTGGAATCCAGGCTTATATGTTCTTCATGACACGATTCTTTAAATGCCACAGTTTGTGGACCTATAAGTGTTTTCCATTTCAGTGTGAGTGTCGTGTAAACTTTATAAATCAGGAGGAAGATGGGACTGTCCGCTCCCATAAAAAGACTTTATTCTCTCAGAAACCCCGGGGAGCAGTTCTGCGCCGTCCTGCAGGGTTGCTGCCAGTCAGAGTCGCTCACTGGCAGTGAGTGTTTCTTAAACGTTGTGAACATCGTCCAAAAATATACTTAACCAGAGTTGTCCTTGTAAGATCCTTCTGTATAAGGAGAACAATTATTTTCCACATTTTTCCACATCGCTTTCAGACTGGAGCTGGGAATAAGGTGTAACTTTGTACAAATTACTTTCATAGCTTCAGGTGACAATTACTGTTTTTGATGAAAGGTGTCAAAATGCTTACCAATAACATTTCATAAGATTTAACAGTTTTTTATGTAGGTTGTCCATTTTTCTATAGATTATTTTAAGAAAAAAGTTGGTTATAATGCTTAAAAAAATCACTTAAAATTTTTTTACCGTATACTTGTGTATAAACCAACCCAAATATCAGCCGATACACCTAATTTTACCACAAAAAACTGCATTAAAAATATGCTGAAAAACTCTGCTTATACACAAGTATATGGTATATTTTTTAATTCCTTCTTAAAATATTTCCTGGAAAAGTGTGGAAAGAGTTCTTCAGTGGTTGTATTACACCTAAGGTGGTATCTGGAGTGTTGATCTGCTCATCACAAGATTGGTGGTTCAAACTCCCCATCTGCTCCTCGGAGGGAAGCTGTCTGCTCCTGTAAAATTTTACAGCCTAAACTTCCTCTGTATAGGCTCAGTAGGAGTCAGGAGTGACTCCGTGACAGTGGGTAAGCTATATATAGATACTGTCCAAAGAGACTTTGAAAAGTTTGTGGAAAAAAAATGGAATGAAAAGGGAATGTGATTTCCCCGTCTCCCCCCAGAAACTTTTTCAAATTCTCTCATATAACTGATTGATATTTTGCCCATTTTGACAGGAGCTAGGCAGTTTCCAATATGCAATGTGATTAGAAAGGGAAAAGATTAGAGTTAAGAGGAGTGAGATTTTATTGGTGAGTGACTTGGGAGAATATGGAAGGACAGGCAAGGTGAGAGATTTCAGAGTTTTTTTCTTTTCAAGTTAGAAATCTGTATTCATTATGGAAAATGTAGAAAAGTTCAAAGAAAACAAGTCTTTTTAAATATCTAAAACTCAAAGATTACTGACAGACTTCTAATTTAAGGGATGCTTGGTGTTTGAGTTATTTTCTCTCTTTTTCCTTATCCTGTTGTGTATAGTGAAATTTTGAAGGAAAATGAGGTCCAGAGAGATTTATGAAGCAAATAACTGTAGATTAAAATGTTTCTCTGTCACTGCTTTTAGATGAATAAACGTTTTTCTAATCTTAAAAAATTTTTTTTTTGAGAAAGTGCTTTAAAATATAATTAAGAAAAGTAGAACAGACAGTATGGCTTTAGATTTCATGATTCGGGAGGCTTACAGAATATTGGAATAATAATTTGTGGGATATAAATGCTCTATTCAATAGATGCATATCACTTAGTCATTTTCCAGTTATTTATTGATTTTCTTAGAAAGAGCATGTAAGACAAGTATTAAAAACTAGCCCCGGTGGCGTAGTGGTTATGTGCGGGACTGCGCCCCACTGGGTTGGCGGTTCAAATCCAGCAGCAGCTCTCCAGGAGAGCCTCCTACTCCTACGCTCGTGGGCCTCCTACTCCCACCAGAAGGCAGTGATGCCCCCCCCCCCCAAAAAAAAAAAAAGACAGAAAAAAAGAGAGGTAAAATGAATCATGTTTTCCTATAATCTCTCATTAGTACAGTAGATGTGGACAACTACCTTTCTCTACCTACCTTTCATTGTATTTGAAAGGTCAGTGCTGAAATAGGGAGAGATACCAAACCAAACTCACTGTCTTCAAGTCACTGCCAATTCACAGCCACCCTGCAGGACAAGGTAGAATTTAGAACTGGCCCTGTGAGTTCCTGAGGCTGTAACTGTTTATAGAAGTTTAAAGCTTCTTTTTCTCACCGAGCGACTGGTGGTATCAAACCATTGACCTTGTGTTTAGCAGCCAGGTACAAAACCACTACACCATCAGGACTTCAGGAAGAGAGGAGGATAATGAACAACGGTGGAGTCCATATCTAACTTCTGGCTTCCCTATTGCCACAAGGCGGGGTCAGACATGCCTCCACCCTCTGTTCTCTCATGCTTTTGTTGATAATTCATTGCAGCAGCACACACAATTCACAAACAATACTCACAATTAAAGGGGCTTATTAGGGAAGATAACAAGTTAGCAAAAGTTAAAGAGTCGGGAAACAGTATGGGTTCAATTATTGGTCCGCATCAGCCTCTCTTCTGAGCCATCAACCAGCCTCAGCCTCTCAGTCACCTGATACTTTGGCTTCTGGACCAGGAAGCTTTCCTGTCCCTCTGAGTCACAGTCCCATAATCTTAGCTGTGTTCTTGCTGTGCCCCCTTGTCTCTGTTCCGCAGTCTGTGATACTTCTATGGTGCTTCAGACATGTTCTTCAATGATCTGGAAGGTGTTCTTCAATGATCCTGGGCTTTTTTCTCACTATCACTCGAAGATGGCTCTCACAAAAGAGTGACTTTGATGAAAGTGTGGTTTTTGTCTTTTATCAGACCATACCTTTGAAGGAAACAAAGGATGGTGACATAGGTATAACTTTTATTAGGGTCTAAAAGACACATCCTCCCACCTTACTCCAATAACAGAAACAAACAAACAAAATAATCGTGATGCCATGTAGTCGAGGAGCCCTGGTGGTGTATTGGTTAACCTACCACTGGGCTCTTATCTACAAGGTTGGCAGTTCAAAACCATCAGGTGGGGGTGGAGGACTGGGGCTTTCCTGTCCTGTCACCAGTTAACAGTTTTGGAAACTCGAAGAGGCAGTTCTGCCCTGTCCTATATGGCTGCTGTGAGTTACCATCAGCCCCAAGGCAGTGAGTTTGAGGGTTTTTTTTGAGCATTGAATCCTTGGCAACTCATAGTGATCCTATAAAACAGGTTAGAACTGCCCCTGTGAGTTTCAGAGATGGTGATTGTTTATGGGAGTAGAAACCCTGTTTATGGGAGTGCAAAGCCCCTTGCCTGTAGAGTGTCACATGGTTTTGAACTGTAGACTTTGCAGATCGCAGCCTAGTATGTAACCACAATGCCACTAGGGCTTCTCTCTTAAGCACACCCTCAAAAATTGGAGTATAGCCACAGCACAGAATTCAGAATTATAATACATCTCAAAGAATTATGGCTTGAAGGGCAATATCACAGGAGCCTATGCTAGGCATTGTCTATTCACCATAAGCTATAGCATGTGAGTCTATGGACTTGATGCTTGATAGTAAATTTTTATCTTTCTCCTATGTCTAGTCAAGTAGATAGAATTGAAATGGTAGTCTTCCAAGATGAATATCACTTTTTTTTATTCTTTAAACATCTATGATGTTTATTAAGTGCCAATAGTCACTTTCAACTCATAGTATCCTATGTACAACTGAATGAAACACTTCTTGGTCCTGCGTTATCCTCATAATTGTTCTTATATTTGAGCCCATGCTTCAAGCCATTGGGTCAGTCCATCTTGTCGCGGTTCTTTGCTCTCTTTTGCTGCTCCTTCACTTTCCTGAGCCTGAGCCTTGGTGTGGTAGTAGTTATGCCGTGGACTGCTAACTGTAAGGTCAGCGCTTTGAAGCCATCAACTGCTCCTCAGGAAAGGATGAAGCTTTCTATTCCCATAAAGAGTGATAGTCTCAGAAATCCTCCAGGCAGAATTTTTATGCTGTTATACGTCAGAATCTACTCGGTGGCGGTGAGTTTGGTCTTTTCTGATAACATGACCAATGTACGTGAGACAAAGTCTTGTCACCCTTGCTTTTTTTTTTTACACTCATTTTATCGTACAGCTGTTATCACAGACCATCCATCATCCATCCTTCAATTGTGTCAAGCAGCACATTTGTACATATGTTGCCTTCATCATTTTCAAGACATTTTCTTTCTATTTGAGCCCTTGGCATCATCAGCTCCTCATTTTTTCCTTTCCCTCCCACATGAACCCTTGATAATTTTTAGACGTTATTATTTTTTCATGTTTTACACTGACTGATGTCTCCCTTCACCCACATTTCTGTTGTCTGCCCCCCTGTAGGGGGGTTATGTAGATCATTGTGATTGTTCCTCCCTACCCTACCCCTGCCCCCCCACCTAACCCTTACCCTCCAGGTATTGCTAATCTCATTATTGGTCCTGAGGGGTTTATCTGTTCTGGATTCCCCGTGTTTCCAGCTCATATCTCTGCCATTGTACATGTTCTGGTCTAGCTGGATTTATAAGGTAGAATGGGGTCAAGTGGGGAGGGGGGAGGGAAAGGCATTAAAGAACTAAGGGAAAGTTGTATGTTTCATCGGTGCTATACTGCACGCTGACTGACCCGTCTCTTTCTTGTGATCCTTGTGTAATGGGATGTCCAATAGTCTACAGATGGGCTTTGGGTCACCACTCAACATTTCCCCTCATTCACATTGATAGGACTTTTTGTTCTGGGTCTTAGATGTCTTGATACCTGATCCGATTGACACCTCATGATCACACAAGCTGGTATGCTTCTTCCATATGGACTTTGTCGCTTCTCAGCTAGATGGTCACTTGTTTATCTTCAAGCCTTTAATACCCCAGAGGTTATATCTTTTTCTAGCCGGGCATCATCAGTTTTCTTCACCACATTTGTTTATACACCCATATTGTCTTCAGTGATCATGTTGGGAAGGTGAGCATCATGGAATAATGCCAGGTTATTAGAAAAAAGTGTTCTTGCATTGAAGAAGTACTTCAGTAGAGACCCAATGTCTTTCTGCTACCTTAATAGTTAACATATAAATATATGTACATAGATCTATTTTCCCTATCATATATAAATCTATTTACATAGGTAGGTACTTGCCTGTATTTAGACCTCTATACAGATTCTTTGCCTCCTACTTCTTTCCTTTATTTTCTTTTGCTCTGCTCTTGCCCCATGTTCAGCCTTCATTGGGGTTTAAGTTATTTCTTTGCTCAACATTGCCCTTGATCAAGCTCCACTATACCATCATTGCCATTGATATTAGATCACTTGTTGTTCCCTTGTCCCTGAGTTGTCATTATTGTTTCTAAGGAAAACTATGGCTATACTTTTTCCAAGACAGATTTGTGTGTGCTTTTCAGAGTCCATGTGAATACTTTGTATTTGAGCCCTTGGAATCATTTACTCTTTTTTCTCTCTGACACCACTTCCACCCTCATGACCCCTTGTGGTTATATGTTGATCATTGTGATCAGTTCCTTCCCCTCACCCTCCATTCCTCCCCTGCCGTCCCCATCTTCCCCTTAGACTCCTGGCATTGCTACTTACATTTCTGTTCCTGAGGTGTTAATCTGACCTGCATTCTCTATGTAATGAACTCTTATTTGTACCAATGTACATTCTCTGATCTAACCAGAACTGAAAGACAGGTCTGGGTCATGCTAGTGGTGGGGCGGGGCTGGGGGGTGGGGGTTGAGGTAGTCACCAAAACCAGAAGAATATTGTGTGTTTCATCAATTTTATACCACACCCTGGTTGAGTCATCCCTTCTGCGATGAATGTCCTGTTGTGTACAGATGGGTTTTGTGTCTCTGCCCCTACCCCCCCCCCCCCCACTTCCCCTTCTCAATAAATTGATTTCATTGTTTTGGGTCTCCTGGTACCTCTTAACCTGATTCTGTTGACATCTCATGATCATACAGACTGATGTCTTTTCCACTGTAGGCTTGGTTCTCTGCTACATGGCCTTTTGTTTAACTATAAGCCTTTAAGACCCCAGGTACTATATATTTTTGTTAACTAGACACCATCAGCTCTCTTTACCACATTTGCTTATGAACCCATTTTGTCTTCTGTGGACACATTCTGAGCAACATGGAATGCCAGGTTATTAGAACAAAGTGTTCTTGCATTGAGAGAGGGCTTGAGCAGAGACCCAAACTCCATCCACTACTTCCGTATATTCCCATATAAATATATGTAGCTAGGCCAAGTCTGCTTATTTCCATAGCTATGCTTCCTAGATCTTTCCTCTGGGAAAGTTCCTCTTTTATGTCATTGTTATGTTTAGTTGAAAGTAAAAAAAATCTGAAAGATGTTTACCAATATTTTAATGATTATTTGAAGGCATTCAACTGCATGGATCATAGCAAATTATGGATAGCACTGTGAAAAATGGAAATTCTGAAACACTTTATTGTGACCGTGGAACCTATACTAGGCCAAGAGGCAGTTGTTTGAACTGAACAAAAGAATAATGCATAGTTCAAAATTCAATCGGTATGCTGAGCAAAAAATTCCAGAAGCTAGGTTATATGAAGAAAAATACAGTATTAGGATTAGAGGAAGACTCATTAGAAAATGAACTAAGCAGATGACACAACCAATGTTTGCTGAAGAGAAGTTGAACCTTTTACTAATAAAGATTATTATTTATTCAGTAACGAAAACAGATCCTCACAAGATCAAGATAAAGAGAAAATATTGAGATTGTCAAGGATTTGTTTTTCTTGATTCAAAATCAACACCCCTGAAAGTAGTGATCAAGGAAGCAAATGGCATACTACACTGGAAATTATACAAAAGCTCTCTTTACAGCGTTAAAGAGCAAAGGTGCCACTTTGAGGGCTCGGATACGTCTAACTCAGGTCATGGCATTTCAGTTGCTTCATATGCATATGAGAGCTGGACCAGTAGTAAGGAAGGCCAGTGAAGAATCGATGTATTTGAATTATGTTTTTAGTGAAAATTCTTTGTCATACCAGAAGAGTGAGCAAATGTATCTTAGGAGAGTCAGAAATGCCTTGTGGAAACAAGGCTGTGGAGACTGTCTCACATAATTTGGATATGTTATCAGGAGGGGCCAGCCCCTGGAGAAGGACATAAGACTTAGTAAAGAGTCAGAGAAAACCCCCCCCCCCCCCAGGCAATCTTGTCATCCTTGTCTCCTTGTCATCTCTTATACATCTCTTATGGTTCCTTGTCCCTGGCTTTGTTGCCCCCCTCACCCTTTCTCCCCCATCTCCCATGTTCCCCCAGAGCTGTTGCCCCGTTTTCTCCTTGGGATTGGTATCCTGCCTATCTTATTTGGCTAGACGTGAGAAAAAGAAAAACTAAACAAGGCCTATAAATAGTTCCAGGTGTGTCTGCTAACCCTTCTGGTTGTTTTCCAATTGGATCTGGTGAAGTGCCACACCCTGCCTACCGATTCTGAAGTCTATTTTCAGGATTCCTTGGGGACTTCGTGGCTTTACCGCCCTTGCTACTGTATTGTGCTCCCTTCTGTGTTTCTCTCCGGTGTGGGGTGTCAGACTGGACACAATACTGGCATTGTGTCTCCAGTGCTGTCCCCTTTATCTCCATAGGTCAGTGCAGGGGCGCCGTGTGTTTCAGGTTGGGCTCAGCCCCGTGGACCTCTCTGTGCATTGGCTGCTGCAAGCAGGGCTGGAGGACACCTTGGATATGCAGAAAAGATTCGGTTTTATTTAATCAGTGTTTGATTGAGATTAGAAATTTTAAAATCCAGTGCTTCTTTAAATTACTAAGTTGAACATACATACCTTATTTTTCTAGAAATCTACTAAAATCAAATAAATTAAGAATTATATATAAATTTTCTCTCTTTAGAAATGTTGGGAGGGCTGAGCCCCGGTGGCGTAGTGGCTGTGTGCGGGACTGCGGCCCACTGGGACGGAGGTTCAATTCCAGCAGTGGGGCTGGGCCTCCTACTCCCACCGCCGGAGAGCAATGATGCCCCCCCACCCCCCCCCAAAAAAAAAAAAAAAAAAAGAAATGTTGGCCATATAAAATCAAGTGAAAAAGTAGTGCTCCAAAATCATTTAAATTTTTGTTTTAATAAAATCCCAAATGAATCTTTGCTTATCAATATATCCTCCATTTAGATCTATATACTTCTAAAGATGACATTTCCATCTTTCTTTGCTTCCAAAGAATTCTGCACTCTGATTTACTCTATATAAGCTTGGCAGTTTGGGCACCTTTGAAGGATTTGAATCAGGATCTTTTGAAATGGTCCATAAGTTTTGGGAACAAAAAGAAGTCTGATGATGCAAGATAAGGGCTCTCGAGTAGATGGGGTGGCGTTGCCCAACACCACTCTTGCTATCTTGAAGAATGACCAGGTATGTTGCCTTGATGAGAAAAAAAAATTTTTATTTTATTCGTGCAATTTACCAAGAGGCCTTTTTTTTTCCTTACCACAAATGGAATTTTCAGTTTTTAGAAACCTTTATAATAAGCTCCCTGCCCCATGATCATCCTGTGTCCTTTGAGAAAATCTACTGAGATATATATTTGCAACCCAAAATGTAGCCACCATAATCTTCTGAGCTAACCCCTCTCAACCTTGGCTTTAAATAGCCCCATAGGTCCACTCAGAAGCCACTGCTTTGACAGGTATACAAACCGGCTTTTTAAAAGTTTG
Organism: Nesogale talazaci; assembly: GCA_004026705.1. Taxonomy (NCBI): domain Eukaryota; kingdom Metazoa; phylum Chordata; class Mammalia; order Afrosoricida; family Tenrecidae; genus Nesogale; species Nesogale talazaci. The sequence goes on along the minus strand of PVJH01003686.1, from coordinate 114,709 downwards.
TAGAAAATTCCAGTTCCTGTTCTTTTCATATTTCCAGAACTTAAAAAAAAAAACAAACCCATGTATTACTAAGAGAATTTGCCTCCAGCTCCTATACACTCCTTACAGAGGCATTTGAAATAAATCTATGGGTGTATATGAGGCTAGAGAAGAAGATTGAAAGCATGATGGACAAATGGATCTGTCTCAAACGAAGTGCAGCCAACGTGCTCCTGCTTAGAGGCAAGGCTGACGAGGCTTCATCTTACAAATGGTACTTTAGATAAATGTCAGGAGAAACCAGTCCTTGGAGAAGGAGCTCCTGCTTGGTAAGGAGAGGGGCAGTGAAAGAGAGGAAGCCCTCAAGGGATGGGTTGGCCCAGTGGCTGCAACAGTGGGCTCAGGCGTAGGAACAATGTGAGGATCCCGGTGCGCGACCAGGCCGTGTTTCCTTCTGTTGTGCATAGGGTTGCTGTGGGTCGTAACCAACTCGACAACAACAACATGCAGAGATGAACTGGAATCCCAGTAGCAATACTTTACCGAACCGCACAGGTAAAATATTAGTGCTTTTACATATGCTAACTATATCTCATTTTGGAAATTTTCCTAGCCGATAATTTCAAGATGTAGTCAAAATCATTGGTCCAGTACATAATTCAAGTTTTAGAACCAGGCAGACCTAGTTTAATTGTCATATATATTCTGTTACATTTTGCTGCCTGACTTGGTGTGAATATTAAATTTCCAGCATGAGTTACTCTGATAATGGGGAGTATTTCTGGCTCAAAGAGCTTTGTAAATACTATTAAGAAAGATGCATATAAAATGCCTCATACATGTTGTTTGGTTCTTTTGCGTTAACTCTGACTCTCGCCACCCTGTACACAAGAGAACACAACACTGCTTGGTCCTTCGTTGTCCTCACAATTGCTACGTTTGAACTCATTATTGCAGCCAATGTCCCTCTCTGCAAATGTCTTCCTTTTTTTTAAAAAAAAAAAAAATCCAAGCGGGATTTCCTTTTTTAGGGACTGTTCTTTCCTGATAACACGTTCAAAATATGTGAGATGAAGAACTTGCATCCTTGCTTTTAAGAAGCATGCTGGATGTACTTCCAAAATAGATCAGTTATTCTTAGGGTAGTTCAAGGTTCTTTCAGTATTCTTCACCAATGCCATAATTCAAATGAATACATTTCTTCCTTATACAATGTCCAACTTCCACATGCATATCAAGTAATTGAAAATCACATGGCTTTGGCCAGGTGTACCTTAGTCCCCAAAGTGACATCCCTGCTTTTTAATCACTTTGAAGAAATTTTGGACAACATATTTGCCTATTTGATTTCTTGACTTGCTACTTTTACAAGCATGGGTTGTGGATCCAAGTTAAGTAAAAATTCTAAACCACTTCAATCATTTTTATCATGATATCAAATTACCTAGTTGTGAGAATTTTCATTTCATTGAGTTGCAACCCATCCTTGAAGGCTTGAGATTCATCAGAAAGTATATTGTAAGTCCATAGTGACCTTTCCTTTTATCAAGTGTAAATTTTAGGATGACAGCATTTTATTTTTCTATTAATACTTAAATTATATAGTTGATGGTGTAGCATAAATTAGGTATATGATACTGAAAATGGATCACTATTTCTTTACCAGTTAAATTTTTCTTCATGAGTGAGACTGAGCATAGCTGGGAAAAAATAAGTTGTGATTATTTCCATGAGTATTTTAAGGTAATGATATGTTGAGATTATGTGTGTAAGAATACAGAAATCGGCTGAGCCCTGGTGGCATAGTGGTTGTGCACAGGACTATGGCCCACTGGGATGGAGGTTTAGTTCCCGCTCATAGGAGCAACAGCTGGGCCTCCTACTCCCACCACCAGGGCAATGATGCCTAAAAAAAAAAAAAATACAGAAATTATAAATATATATGTGATCAATTTCTAGGATTGGACTTTAATAAACTGCTGTCTTATTTGTCAAGCAAATAAGTACATTATAGCAATTTTTATTGTAGACATGTCTCATATCAGGCTAATAAATGCAGAGCTGTACCACAATTCAGTAGATTTTTTGTTTTGTTTTGTTTTGTTTTGGGGGGGCATCACTGCCCTCTGGTGGATGTGGGAGCTACCCAGCCTTGCTCCTGGAGAGCCGCTGCTGGATTTGAACCGCCAAACCAGTGGCCCACAGTCCCGCACTCAACCACTATGCCACTAGGATTCAGTCCCAATTCAGTAGATTTTACAGAGCTGTTCAGATCTTTTTCCATAGCCTTTTGTGCTTTTTATAAATTTTGACTATTATTTACTTTCAAAGTCCAAAATGGTCCTCATTTTAAACTATAGAAATGGATTTGTAGTAATACACCTCTGAATATTAATTAGTATCAACTCTAATTGAATATACTTGAACTTTAATGTATAAGTTAAAGTAACTTTTACAATTGTTCATTGTTTGATGTAATTTAATTTCCATTTTGTTGCTATGGAAACCTTTGTACTCCAGTGTCAGCAGAATGTTTACTATAAAAATTTGCTCTAGTTGTATTCATTGTAGTAAAAACTCATAGAACATATCTCACTTCTACCTTACAAATCCAGCTAGACCGGAGGCTGTACAATGGTATAGATAGGAACTGAAAACACAGGGAATTCAAGACAGAAGAATCCTTCAGGACCAGTGGTGAGAAGGGCACTAATGAGAGGGTGGAGGGAAGATGAGGTAGAAAGGGAGAATCGATAGCAAGGGTCTACATATAGCCTCCTCCCTGAAGGACGGACAGCAGAGAAGTGGGTGAAGGGAGACGTCAGATGGTGTAAGATAAGATGAAATAATAATAATTTATAAATTACCAAGGGTTCATGAGGGAGGAGGTAGCGTGGAGGGAGGGCAGATACCAGGGGTTCAAGTAGAAAGCAAGCGTTTTGAGAACAATTGAGGGAAACAAATGTACAAAAGTGCTTGACTCAATGGATGTATGTGTGGATTGTGAGAAGAGTTGTAGCAGCCCCCAATAAAATGACTTAATAACACCACCAAAAAAACTTAAAAGAACACTTACATGGTCTTTGCTTTCTTTTGGATTGTCCTTTAGGAATTGTCTGAGAATCCTAATTATTTGATCTAAAGCAAATTTATTGGGAAAGAACTAGCATTTTTACTGTTTCTCTCTCTCTCTCTCTCTCTCTTTCTATATATATATGATGGACCGCTCTTTGTTTTGACAAAAATGAATAGTTCACTTTAGTGATTAATGTACAAAAAGAACGTGTTGATTATAGATAAAAGTGGCACATACAAAATGTAGAAAATTGTGTTGAAAATTCTAAGTAGTACTATAAGAAGGGCATTCCCTTATAAGAGGATCATGTTAGAAAAACAAAAGTAGTGAGTGCTCTAAGATCAAGAAGTCCTTTGAAAAGTAGAATCAAAGTATTAAAAAAATCAGGTTTCTTAACATAATCTTATCTCGGTCAAGACATTTTTGCAAGTTAAGATACCAACCATTTAGTTCACCTCTAATGAATTGAGGGTATTGGGAATTTAACCATGTCAGCACAGTTCTTTTACATTTATTAACTGAAGGAAATGAATGTTCTTGAAGAATTTTTTTAAAGATTAGGAAGCAAAAAGATAGAGACACCAAATCAGTCCTGTAAGATGAATGCTTTCTGATTTCCTGTTGGCAATATTGCCCTTGTGCCACGAGGTGAATGAGTAGAAGCATGGTAGTGGTGGGAAAGGACTGTGGGTAAGGAGGCCAGCAGTTTGAAACCAGCAGCCCCGCTCCTTGGGAGAAACACGGGGCCTTCTGCTCCTGGTAGTAATTACAGCCTTGCCTCTTCACAGCGGCCTGCCCTGCGCTATCGGGTTTCTATGGTTAGCATCAATTTTATGGCATTAGTTAGGTTTTGTTTGGGGTGGGGAGGGGCATGTTTTTCTTTTAAAGCTTTGACTAAGTTTCTGAAAACACTTAGCTTATCAACCCCGAAAACACTCTTAGCAGCTGCTACCATTCTTTGACCCTCTAGAAAGTCAACAAGCAAAATAGCTTGAGCATCTAAAAAAAAAAATAATAATGCCATGCCCTTTGCTATTGACTAATCTGCTTTTGGCTTGACGGGACCACTACTCCCTGCTCCTAGCCACTGCTCTTACTGTGCTTTGTCCTGAACACTGTATTTGTAAACCGTGTTTCCTTGTTGTGGTTCTCAGAAGAAATGCTTCATATCTTGATTTTGCTTGTAGAAAATTTATAAGGAAAGTTCTACTTTTGTCTGTCGCTGATTAAGTCATGACAGTTTGACACTGCTGAGCAGAAAGTTGGCTCAATTTTTATTTTCCGGTCAAAATTGCGTAAGCTGAACCAATTTAAATGTCTGTGGTGTTGCCTGCTGTTTTTGCACTGATCGTCCATTCTCTTCAGTTAGGGCTCGAGTAAGATGGCTTTTTTTCTCTGAATGTGGATGGTCTGCCATGGCAGGCTCCACCTTCACGGTCGTCTTCTCCATAAGATGAGCTGTCTGCAAACTGCTGATTTTTATGGGCTTGTCTCTTCATAAACTTTTCTTACAGAATCAGTGCTTTCACCGTTCACCTACCTCATTTGATGCATTTATTTTATTGCGATCAGCAAACATTAATGATAGCTCTTGAGATCTAAATACATAGATTTATGAGAAAAAGACTAATCATAGTTAATTTTATCTTTGTGTATACATAGGAATGACTAATAATGCGATTTTCATGCTTTATTAAACCCTAGGTGTTTCTGTGTGTGTGTGTGTGTGTGTGTGTTTATTGCATTAGAGCTATAGTTTTTTATTTTGCCCTTTTCCTAAACTATGCAACCCAAACAGCAATCAGTTGCCATCGAGTATACTTCAACGCACGGTGACTGCATGTATGTCAGAGTAGGGTTGTCCTCCGTGGAATTTTTAGTGTCTCTCCATTTTAGTGTTTCTCCAGTCCTCTTGATATGTTTGTGGGTGGATTCAACCCTCCAACATTTTGCTTAGCAGCAGAACACTTAGCTGTTTGCACCACCTTTCTTAAAAGACTCGTATTTTCTAAAGAATTTGAAATTACTGTATTTAGTTCTATTTCGAGGAGAGTGATTGTTTCTTGGTGCTCACTATGTAACTAAAGGTTAGCAGCCTTTAAGCCAAAAAGTTTTAAAAAACCCTCCTTCTAAGAATAATAGTTTATCTGCTTTTTAAGTGGTTAAGTGTTCATCTCCTAACTGAAAAATTACTGCTTGGAGATCACCTCATCTGCTCCCCAGTAGAAAGATAAGACGGTTTACTTCTGTGGAGATTTGGAAATCATATGGGTTAGTTCTGCTTTATCTCATAATCTTGCTATATTTTTTCCAAAGGGAATAGGCAATCATATTTTTTACTTTTCTAATGAATTTTTGTCATATCTGTACTTTTGAGTGCTGTTGACCTAGTTTTTTTTTTTTTTTTGGCATCACTGCCCTCTGGTGGTCGTGGGTGCTACCCAGCGCTGCTCCTGAGAGCTGCTGCTGGATTTGAACCGCCAAGTCTGCGGGCCGCAGTCCCACACTCAACCCCTTAAGCCCCTGGGGCTCAGCCCGACGTAGTTTTTTTTTTCAATGTTCAGCCAGAGCAAATATTAAATAATAAAAAATTAGATTTTCTACTCTGTAATTTTATCTGGTCAAAATAGGCGTGATATTTATAATAAGCATATCCAGAAAAGGTATTCTTTAAGATTTAATTTTTGGAATTGAGCCCCCCCAAAAGATGCCAGTTCATATGCCAGATTTCTGTGAAACAGAACCACTGTTTTACTCGATTATAAGCCAACCCAACTTAATTTTGTCACAGAAACTGCATAAAAAATGTGCTGAAAAAACTCAGTTTAAGGGCTGAGCCCTGGTGGCATAGTGGATGAGTGCGGAACTGCAGCCCATTGGCTTGGTGGTTCAAATCCAGCAGCAGCTCTCTGGGAGCAAGGCTGGGTAACTCCCATGACCACCAGAGGGCAGTGATGCCCCCCTCCCCCAGGAAAAAACAAAAGAGGAGCTGATATCAAGGGCTCAAAAAAACTGTTAAAAAACAAACAAACTCAGTTTAAGCCTCCAATAAAATGATTTAATTTTAAAAAGAGGAACTTATCCCAAGGGCTTCTGTAGAAAATGTTTGGAAATGAAGATGGCAACATGTGTACAAATATGCTTTACACGAATGATGTACGGAATATTATAAGAGCTGTAAGAGCCTCCAATAAAATCACTGAACAAAAACAGGTATTACTCGAGTATATATGGTAACTTAACACATATATAATAAACAAGTAGATATATTGAGAGATGACGGAGTTGAGAAAGTTAGATGAGGATTATAAAAAGCTAGTTGATATAGATATGAAAATTACTAATAGGCAAACAGTAATAACAAACATTTGAGTTTAGGAAAAGTTACCAAACCAGAATTTCAAGAGTTCACCATTTGAATACTAACATTTTGATTTTATCTGATCATGTAAGGTTTGTTGTTTCATTTTAGGCAGGAATATAATTTGTTCATTCGTCAATGTGAGTGTTTAGTTTCTACCTGCAATATAGTTGAATATGAGCAAACAAATTGGTATGAGTAGCACACAGTTAAAATAGACTTGCTCTCTTAATTCGGCTGTCCTCAGAGAGACATTTTATAATTTTTATTTTAAGAGCTGCAATTTTAATACATGTATATTTAGAGACACCTTGAAGGTCACCAGTTCTTAGAATTTAAGCATTGCCAACTAATCAGCAGATGCAAATTTCTCACAGAAAAAAAACAGCCATTTGTATAGACGTTGATATTACAGAGGCCATAACTAACATGCTTTCAGTGTCTTGGCTAGGCATCTGAACATCTGGCCCTGGGCCCATGTTAAACCAGTGAAACCTCATCAGTACCAGCTAGTATTACATGCCCACCGAAGAGAACCAGTTCCGACCATAAAGTCAGAGGTGGATTCATTGTTTGACCAAATACAGCAGGTTATTTTTTAGGTTGTTTATTTTGTATGGCCCTTGGATTTTTTTACAAATATTAAAATGGATGACCCTTGGCAGAAAAATGGTTCCCACCTTGGTCTTTGTAAATAGCAAATTAGTAAGGCTAGTAAGCACTTAAAAGAAATAGTTAAGAAAAAGTAGTTGGTGGCCATCATATGTAAGTTGTGTCCTATGGCTATGTGGCTTTCTCTTCGAATTTATTTCTTTTGGCTTACGAAAACATGTACTACTTCATGAAAGCTACATGGTATAAAGTGGAGGATACATATTATACTTCTTAAAAAAGAAGAAAAATAACCTTTTTTTTCTTCTCCTCAGTTTACAGGGGGGCAGTTCTACCCTGCCCTATAGGGTCACTGAGTCCAAATTCACTCCAGTGGCAGTGAGTTTTACTTCGCTGTGCTGAACTGTGACCTATTTAGGACAATATTGGAGATGAGTAAAAGGTGAAATACCCACCATGTTATTCAGTGCTTAAGCTCTTAGGTTTTATGGTTGTCATTGTTAGGTGTCATTGAGGTGGTTCTCACTCATAATGGCTGTTGGAGCCTTTGTGCCAGTCCACGTTATCGAGGGTTGCCTCTTTTAGTACCACTCCACTGTACCAAGCATGATGTATTTCTCCAGGGACTGGTCTCTCATGAGAATATGCCCAAAGTATGGGAGACAAGGTCTTGCCATTCTTGCTGTTGGGTGCCATCATATCAGCCTGTGTACAGCACAGTGAAACCCTATCTGGCCCTCTACTTTACAAAGCACATTATCACTTCCCAAGGACTGGTCTTACCTGATAACATGTCCCAAGCACTAGAGAAGGACTCTCAATAGCCTCACCTCTGGCTTTGCCTCTACAAAGACATATTTGTTCTTCTGATAGTCCACTGTACCTTCAGATATACTTTGCCAGTGTCATAATTGATAGTGCTTTAATTCTTTTGCTGTCTACTTTATGCGTTACCCAACTTTCATGTGCATATAAGGTGTGATAGGTTTTTTTTTTTGTGCCAGCATGGCGCCTGTAAGAAGATAGGGTAGAGTTTAGCCTGTCAATCAGATCACAGTTTGATGACCTCATTTGGAGGTGCCACTGAGATAAACTGGCCTCTGGAGGTGGGCCATTCTCTCTGCCTTCATGCCAGCGAACCATGCTAAGTACTGCACTAGCCTTGGAGATGTGTCCACCACTATTGGCTCTACAAGACTTTGTACCCACCAGCCTGTGATCTTACTACATTTTGCATCATTGCTCGTGACTACATGAGTCTTAAGATTTTTGGACTAGTATCAGACTTAGGACTAGTATTGGATTTAGGCATTAGTTTTGGATTTAAGGACTTGATCTGGACTGGGCTGGGTTGTTTTCTTTATATACAATTATTGATGTAAAGCTCTCATACATATAGATGAGTGTCACTGGATTTGTTTCTCTAGTCAATCAGGCCTAACACATCAGGTTATTGAAAATACCATGGTTTGAGTCAGGTGTGCCTTATTCTCAGAGTGACGTACTTGCTCTTCAGCCCATAAAAGGAGGTATCGAGCAACAAATGTGCCCAATGTAAGATTATTTGATTTCTTGATGTTGCTTCCATGAGCATCGATCATGGATCCAAGCAATATGACATCCTTGATGACAACTTCATTCTTTCCTCTATCATGAAGTTGTCTATGAGCCAAGCTGGGAGGATTTTTCTTTCCTTTACAAGGAATTGTAATCCATAACAAGCCTGCAGATTTTCATTTTCATCATCAAGGGCTTTAAATCCCGCTTGCTTTTAATACTCACAATTGTGTCATGTGCCTACCACGGGTTGTTAATAGAACCTCCTCCACTCTCGACACTGCATTCTTCAGAGTTTCTCTAATTCGTTGCTCAGCATACACATTGAATAAGTGTGGCGGAAGGCTACAACCCTGATGCACACCTTTTTGGTTTTAAACCAAGCAGATTTCCTTATTCTGTTCCTACCACTGCCTCTGCATGAGCACAGCCAAATGCTTTAGCATAGTCAATAAAACACAAACAACTTTCTGGTATTCTCTGTTTAAGCCAAGATCTCTCTGATGTCAGTAATGATATATGCCTTGTGCCTTATCCGATTCTGAATCCAACTTGAAATTTCGGGCAGTTCCTTGTTGCTGTGCTACTGCAACCATTGGTGAGTGATCTTTAGCAAAATTATTCTTGCCTGTGATATATATAGGAAGGTGGTTAGGCCACTTTTTTTTTTTTTTTTTTTTTGATGGTCACCTAATAGTCTCTTCCAGTTGGTTGGCCAGACTTACTGAAACATTTCAGTTGGTGGTCTGTCAGTTCTTTGAACTTTATTTGTCACCAACACTCTCAGTGCATCTTGAACATCTTCCTTCAATACCACTTGGTCTCAATAATATGTTACCTCTAGAAATGGTTGAACTGTAATCAATTCTTTTGGGTACAGTAACTGTATTCTTTCCATCTTTGTCTCTTGCTACCTGCTTCGTTCAATATTTTGATCATGGAATCCTATATAAGGCAACTTGAAATTTGACTTTTTTCAGCTTCACTTATATTAAGCATGTATTTCCTGGTTGGCTTTCTAGCCTCAGTTTTTACACATTTCTTTATAATAATAGGCCGTTCTCTAGCTGCCCTTTGAAATTTTCTATTCAGCAGTTTTACTTCCTAATTTCTTTCACTTGCTGTAACTGCTCTGCGTTCAGGAGCAAGTTTCACAATCTCTCCTAACGTCCACTTTGGTATATTTCTTCTTTGCCTGCCTGCCGTTTTCATGACTTTTAGCTTTCACTATGCTGTTCTTGATGTCATCCCACAATTCATTACGTCTTTAGTTATGTAAGTGTTGAGTTGAGTCTAATCTGTTCTTGAACTGTTGTCGAAATGTATGTGAAATATGGTCAAGTTTCTAACCTGACTCTTGAGCTTTTTTCCCCCCCAGCTTCAACCGGAACTTCCATATGAATAATCAATAGTTTGTTTCACATTGACCCCTTCTTTTGCTTGATGATAGTGAGCTTCTCTATCATTTATTTCATAGATATATATGTGTGTTCTCAATTTCATGGAATATTGTCAGTTTGATTCCTGTGTATTCCATTTTGCAGCCCACATTTATAGTCACTATGTTGTTGAAGGTTATTTACAATGAAGAAATTGTTAATCTTGCAAGTCTACCACATGACCTTCAGCCTCATTTCTTAGACCATGCTTTCCAACTATTGATCGTCTTCTTTGTTTCCAGCTTTCTCATTTCTATCATCAGTAACTGTTAGTGATGGTATTTTTAATCAATTTCAGATTAACGAGGAAGGTACAATTCAATTTCTTCATCTCTCACTATAGTGGTTGGTACATGAATTTGAATAGTAGTTGTATTAACTGGCTTTTTTTTTTTTGTCATCACTACCTTCTGGTGGGAGTAGGAGGCCCAGCCTTGCTCCTGGAAAGCTGCTGCTGGATTTGAACCACCAACCCAGAGGGCCACAGTCCCTCACACAACCACTGTGCCACTGGGGTGCAGCGCTATCTGGGCTTTCTTGTATGTGTATTTATACTTTAGGACAAGGAAGTCACACTGAAAGACTAAAGGTATAATAGGATGGGGTGGGGGTATCACTCCATCTCTGATGGCAGGAAGAGCAATGGGAACTTGTAGGAGGAGGTACACCCGTTGGTCACAAATGCTGAGGAAAAAGGGTCTGCGTGTTAGGTAAACAGGTGCTAGAATATGGAGCCCTGAAAGAAAAAGGGTATGAGATTGATGGATTGTAACAGGTCCTGCTCACTATTTAACAGAGAGATACCATAACAGTTAGTCTTAGAACTATTTGTATGGTCTTTATTTTTTTTTTCTCTTTTGGTGTCCATATATAGCAAAGTGTGGGAAAGAAACTAGATGGTGCTTGGTTGTCAAAGGAATGGTGTCTGGGTTCTTAAAGGCTTGTCTTCAGCAATGTGAGGCCTGTCTTCACAGCCAATCTCCAGCCAATGAGTAGGTCAGCAGAGATAGTCAAATGAGATTTGGTGGGGGCGGGGGTGGGGGAGGCGGGGAGCAGGGTCAAACTATAAGAGATGCATTATGAATATAACTACACCGGTAGGAAGAAAGTAAATCCTTGGGATCAACTGAGTCCACATGGAAGAAACACAGCCAGCCTATGTGATCCAAGGATTATAATGAAGGAAGGAACATATTGTAATCCAAATATGAAGGAAGGAATCGTATAAGAGCTAAAATAGTGAAAACCTGGTTTGCAGAAGGTTCTGTATGACAGTGGAAGCCCAAAATCCATCTGCAGAATCCAAATAGAGATTTAAGCTTCCAGTTAATATTCTCTGATCATAGTCATGGGATTTGAATAGCTTTGCTATCAGACAGAGAATTGTGAAGTCAAATATGGTAGGTATATTAAGGTTAAAATGTAGTATCTTTCTTTCTTTCCTTTTTGACCCATTTAAACATTTCAGTTATAAAACAAAAAGCGAAGGAAATGCATATAGATTAAGCCTCTAGGGAATCCTTTTCACACCACCACAGACCAAGATTGTGCCTTGCCTTACTGTCATGCAGAGTGCATTTGAAAGAGGATTAAGGCAGATGTAATTAGGTTCTGGTCCTGAATATTGAAAATACCTTGGGCTTCGAAGAGGACTGATTTTTCTTGCTATAAGTACCCTTGCCAGAGTATTCCTTAGGGACAGGGGTGGTAAGACTACTTCTCACATACTTTCTTTATGTTGTGAGAAGAGACAAGTGTCTGGAGAAGGACATCATGATTGGTAAAGCATGATTGGCAGTGAGAAAGGGAGGTCATCAAGTAGATGGATTGGCGCAGTGGCTGCAGTAATGGGCTTAGGCATAGAGATGATGGTGAGGATGGTACAGGACCAGGCGGGGTTTCATTCTAGTGTACATAGGTTGGCTCTGGGTTAGATAACCCACTCAAGGGCGCCTAACAACCAACAATTGGGTAAAGATTTGGCATCTTGTCCTTGGACCTCCCTTTTGAAGTTGTTCTAATTTGTAGTATTTTCTGCTTTTCAATTGAGATTTTTCTGTTTCATTAAATGTTTTGTATGTTTTTCTGTGTATGAAATCTGGGATAGGTAAGTCTATGGAGAATATCTAGATTGGTAGTTTCTTGAGGGTGTGGTGGAAGAGGTTGGGGGCTATGAAATGAAGGCAGGAAGGAACAAAATAAAAATTTAAAAATCAATTGCAGAAATAGTGCATGCATGAGAATTGGGTGGGTGGGGAGGACTTCTTTATGAGTTTTACTCTTCTTCCCTCTGCTCCCATCCCACCCTCCCAAGGCAAACAGTTACCTTCTTTCTGTCACTACAGATCCTTTAGCATTCTTCTAGAATTTTATATGAATGGAATTATACTTTATGTATTCTTTGGTGTCAGGGGACAAGGGAATATAACTTTATATTTACCATAGTTTTTCAGAATCTATCCAAGATAGTGTATATTTTAGCACTTTATTCCGTTGTATGTGTATTTCACAGTTTGTGTACCTGCGATTTGATGGGTTGTTTCCAAGCTTAGGCTACTACAAATCAGTTAAGAATATTTGTGTACAAGTTTTTATTTGGTTATGTTTCTCTCTAAGCTCTTGTAAAAGATGAATATTAATAATTAAAGTTTTAATTTGCATGTTCCTAGTTGCTGGTTATGTTGAGCATCTACTTTTTTTTTTTTTTACCATCTATAGGTTTTTCTTGGTGAAGTATGTGTTAAAATTTCTAGTTCATTATTTCAAAGTTAATTTGTATTTTTAGGGAGTGTTGGATTCAGTATCTTTATGGGAAAATGCAAATATTTTCTTGCATTCTCTAGCATTTCCTTTTTTTTTTTTATAGCAGTGTCTTTCCATGAGTCAGATTTTTAAATTCTGATGAAGTCCAGTTTGTAAGTTTTCCTTTCTGTTTCATATTTTAGACCTGCTTGTTTAAATCACTGTGGCAGAGATATTTTCTGTGTTTCTTTGAGTAATATTACAGTTTTAGATTTTCCTTTTAGATTTATAATTCTTTTTGATGTGTGGTACATAATTATGGCTTCAACTCCCCCTAATATGGATATGTAATTGTTCCAGTACAATTTATTGACAATTATAACTTTTTCCACTGAAATGACTTTGATCTTAACCCCATTTACTTGAATACCTAACTGTACTTCTGGTCTTTGTTTTTCTGTTCTGTTGTCTGACTATGTCTGGCAGTCTGGCAGTTATACTGTGATACTGATGCTTTTTGCTAAGTCTTGAATTCAGGGAGTGATACTCTTCAACTTGACTCTTGATTTTCAAGGTTTTTTTTGGCTCTGGAGGTACTTCACTTTTCTTTATGAATTTTAGAATTAGCTTCTCAGTATTTACAAAAATATCTTGGGGATATTTGAATGTCATCACATTGAATCTAGGACCAATTTGAGGTGAATTAATTTTTTTAAGTACTTGATATCTGTCTCATGATAGCACAAGGTTTATATTAATCTACTTAGACAGTGATTCTCAACCTTTCTAATGCCGTGACCCTTTAATACAGTTTCTCATGTTGTAGTGACTCCCCCAACCCTAAAATTATTTTTTTGCTACTTCATAACTGTAATTTTGCCACTGTTAGGAATCAAGCGACCCCTGTGAAAGGGTCATTCAACCCCCAAAGGTGTCATGATCCACAGGTTGAGAACCGCTGACTTAGATCGTCCTTAATATTTAGCAATATTTGTAGCATTTTGTGTATAGGTCTTTATACCTTTGGTTTTCTATATAAGCACTGCCCATATTTACACTCATTTAAAAATAGTTTCTAATTGTTTATTCCTAGTAGATAGAAATAAAATTGAGGGGTTTATATAGATGTAGTGTAGTGCACCCCCTTGTAAAATTAGTGTCCATAGATCTATAATTGTTCATATGTTTCTCTCTTGACACATTAGTCTGTATTTGAAAGCAAGAGAATTTATTGGGCAGTGTTTCTCTAGTATATTAGAAAAAGACTGATTATGATATGGTTGCATTCACTAACATGACTAACACTAATGATGATAGCCAACGTAGAAGGAGGAAAAGCCCTCCAATTATTCAATATTCTGAATTCCTTAGTACATAGTACCATTGTTTTATATAAGGGGCCCTATGGTGTCATGGTTATGCATTGGGCTGCTGACTTCAAGGCCCTTTCTATTCTGGAAGATTTTCAATCTCAGAAACTTACAGAGGCAGTTCTCCCCTGTCCTGGAGAGTTGCTGTCAATTGGCATCAGCTTGATGGCTGTGAGTTTGACTGGGTTTTGGCAGAGATATTATAAGATCTGCAGTGGTGGCATACCTGTTATCCTCTATGGTTTTTGTAGTTGAACCTGTCAGACCTGTATTTCTTGTGTTATATGAATAGAAACTAGTTCTAGGTATTTACTGGTTCCCTGGGATTTTATTATCTAACCCCACCCATAATAGAATAAATCATCTTTTAAGTTTTATTTTATTTAGTAGTAAAATTAAGATGTCTCCGTTTTTAATTTGGTTATTCATTTTCCTTTCAATGCTGCTCAGACCAGAAAAAAATTTGATTATTGGTGTAGTTACTAGAGTTCTTAAGAAAAACAAACATAACCTTGCTAAACTCAGGGGAGGGAGAGAAGAGTGCTCATGCACTGAGACACATGGATATTAACAACTAGTTAAGCACTTAGCTGTTAACTAAGGGATCGGGAGTTCCAAACCACGTAGGAGCTCCAATGGAGAAAACATATAGGCTTCCATACAGATTGCTGTTGTTACTGGTAGGTGCCTTCCAGTCAGATCTGAATCATAGAGACCGACACTGCCCAGTCCTGCAATATCCTCACAAGTGTTCCTACGCTTGAGCCACTGGGTGAATCCATCTCAGAAGGCTTACCTCTTTTTTGCTGCCCTACTACTTTACCAAACAGGAGGACTTCAGGGACAGATCTTTCCTGTCTGTGTCTAAAATATAATAGATAAATGTCCCATTCTTACCTCTGAGCAGCCCTCTGGCTGTACTTCCAGTTTGTCCTTTTAGCAGTCCATGGTACTTTTCAGTATTCTTGCCAACATCACAATTCATACACATTGATTATTCTTCAGTCTTCCTTATTCACTCTTCAATTTTCACATGCATAAGAGGTCATTGAAAATACCATGGCTTGGGTCAGGCACAGCTTAGCCTCCAAAGTAACGGTCTTGCGTTTTAGCAACGTTCTATGGTTCTTGTGCAGTAGATTTGCCCAGTCAATGTGTTGGTTCTTTTGACTACTGCTTTCATGAGATTTGATGGTAGATCCAAGCAAGACACAATTCTTAACAGCTTCAACCTTTTCTCCATTTACCATGATGTGACCTATTAATCCAGTTGTGAGGGTTTTGATCTTTACAGTGAGTAGTACCCCATACTGAACCCTGTGATCTTTGATCTTCATCCACAGGTGTTTCAAGTCCTCATTTTTCAGCAAGTAAGGTTGTGTCATTGCGAATCACAGATTGTTAGTAAGCCTTTCTTCAGTCTTGAATCCCCATTCTTCATGAAATTGAATACATTCAGATTGTATCCAGCATCTGAATATTTGCTCAACATACAGTTTGAATAAATATGGTGAGACGACACAATCTCATTCATATCTTTCCTGATTTAAGCAATGCAGCATTCCCTTCTTTTGTTCTCAGCAACTGTTGATCCATGAGCCTGAGCACGGTGAAGTGTTCTGGAATTCCCATTCTTCCCAAGGCTATCCACAGTTTGTTAGGGTCCACACAATCAAATACCTTTGCATTGTCATTAAAACACCAGTAAGCATCTTTCTGGTATCTGCTTTCAACCAAGACATCTGACATTGCAAGGATATCCCTTGTCCTACATCCTTTTCTGAATCAGGCCTGAACTTTTAGCAGGTCCCTGTGAGTGTACTGCTGCAACCATTGTTGGGTGATTTCCAGCAAAATTTTACTTGCTTGTGAAACTGCTCAAATTTGGGTCACCTTCCTTTGGAATGGGTACAAATATGGTTCTCTTCCACTTAGTTGGCCAAGTAGCTGGCTTCCAAATTTCCTGACATAGATGAGTGAGTTCGCATGCTTCATCACTTCGTTGAAACCTTTCAATTGGTATTTCATCAGTTCCTGGTGTCATGTTTTTGCCTAATGCTTTCAGTGCAGCTTGAACTTCTTCCTTCAGTACTATTGATTCTTCATCATATGCTAACTCCTGAAATGGTGGGGTAGAGATTAGTTCTTTTTGGTACAGTGACTCTGTATTCTTTGCATCTTCCAATTTAATTTATTAATTTTACTTCCTTCATTATTTAATATTTATCCACATAATCTTTCAATATTGCAACTCAAGAATTGAGTTTTTTTTTCTAGAGTTCTTTCAATGCAAGATATGTTAAGTATGCTAAGATATGTTAACTATTTGATTTTTCTAACTCTAGGTCTTTGCACATTTCCATTATAATATTTTGCTTTGTATATGTGCATATATGAAGAGAGAAATTGAGCTTGAGGGAAATTGAGATTAGTTGGTTAATTGATTAACATTAAGGAATTGACTTATAAGGTTGTGGCAGCCATCAAAATTGAGATATCTAAGGCAGACTTTCAGTGTAGAAACTCAGGCAAAGGTTGATGCCACGGTCCCTAGTCCAAAACATGTAAGGCAGATAGGCAGGTGGGACTCTCAAGTGGGATTCTGTGTTTCAGCCTTCAGGCTGAATTCCTTCTTTTCCAGGAAACTTCAGTGTGTTCCCTTAAAGCTGTATGCTAACTAGATGTATTCAGTTTTACATACAGCTGTTGTTGTCAGTTTCCCAAGGATAATCTTTTTTATTTAAAGGAAAGTAATTGTAAATGTCAATCTAAAAAAGGAAAACAAACTCACTGCCACTGAGTTGATTCTGAGATAGCTACAGGACAGAGTAGAACTGCCCCTGTGGGTTTCTGAGACAGTGAATCTATGGGAGCACAGAGCCTCATCTTCTGCCAAGTTGCCGGTGAGTGTGAATTGCTTAAGTTGTGGTTACCAACCCAGTGTGTCAGCAGACTTCATTTCCAAATAAGGATAAGAGTCATGCTTATCATGCATTTTTTCTTATAAAAAGTAAATGCTGATAAGTTTGCAAACTGACCTTTTTAACAGGTAGCTCAGATGCCATTGTGGCCAGCTGTCAGTTGACAATTGTATTAAATACCTTCAGTTTTAAATACAGCTGTCGTTGTTAGCTGCCCTCCTCTGACACCTCTTTTTCAAGGAGACCATGTTTCATAACACATAATAAAACATTATCTGGATATGTGCCAACTTTATGGTTGTTGGCATGTTTGAGTATTGTTAGGGCCATTCAGTAATATATTCTAACCTAATAGGTTTTTCTTCCACCAGTGTATCAAGCAATATTCTCTTGTGATTCATGGGGTTTTCAATGGCTAATTTTGGGAAAGAAGTCACCAAGCCTTTCTCTCTAGTATGAGTAGCAATTAGCATTCATTTGTGGATGTTGGGGTCTAACTGGAAAAGGATGCCTGAAAGAAAAAGATATTCTATGTCTTCTAGGAGGTAAGACCCAGAGTTTCTTTCAGGCTATATAAAATCTTTTTAGTTTTGATCTTGTGCTAAAATCATAAGCCTAAGAATTTAACTTGCTTTTCCTCTTGAAGTTGGAATTGACTCCTACAAAGAATAGTAACGCTTGAGCTGAATTTTATAGGATGAGAAGGAAATGATGCTTATAAGTGCAGCATTTAAAAAGGCTTAAAATTGTGAATGTGTGTAGTGTGTGGTTTGATTCCAGTGGAAATACTCTTATCTGGAGCAATATTGTTAGATGAGTTTGTGAGAATGACTCCAGATTGGGAAGCTTGATATATTAGAACTAATTGAATTCAATACTATAGCACATTGAAATTTTAACCTCAGGAAGGTTTTTTATCAGGTGGTGGTATAAAATGATTAAAATCCTGTTGTCACTATGAAGCTTAATTTTAGTCGAGGGATTGTAAAAAGTAGGCCTGTTAGAATGTATAGGTATTCTATTCTGTAGGGAATGAGGACATAAACCAAAATTCTTGCAAAGGAAGAAATCTTTATTTGGCAAATATTTCAGAGACAACTTTGATCATCTGATAATTTTGGATGTAAGACTTGAGGAAGAAATGGAGGGTGCCTTTAAAATAAGTTTTCTCTTTTTGAAATGGATAATGGCAACAAATGTACCAATGTGCTTGACACTATGGCTATATGGATTGTTAAAAGAGTTGAAAGAGCCCCCAATAAAGTGATTTTAAAAAATAGATAAGTAAAATAAGATTTCTTAGTTACTGTCTAGATAGTTTTGCCATAATTCAAAAGAATGTAAAATAACTAGTACATTAATATCATTGCATTTTTTAATGTTGTCCTTAATAGCTGCCAGTTAGCTCCAACTCATAATGGCTCTCGAGTGCTTTTTGAGACCATGCTGCACTTGGTTGCATTAAAGGGGAGGGACCTCTCTCTCTTTCTCTTTCCAACCCTCAACTTTAACAAGGGTGATGTAATTCTCCAGGAACGAGCTCGTTTTTTCCTGCCATGGAGTTGATGCTAACGCATAACAACACTATAGGACAGGATAGAGCTGCCCCCTGTGAGTTCACGAGACTGGGAAATGGGATTGGAAAACTCTTCCCCCTTTCTTTCTTCCTTGGAGCAGCTGATGTTTTTGAACTGCTGACCTTGTGGGCCATTGCTTAGCTCACAGCCACTGTGCTACCAGGCCTCCTCTTCTAGAGACTTAGTTGTTCCAAATAAAATGTTCAAATTTATGAGATCAAGTTTCCTCATCCTTATAAGCAGCTTTCTGTTGTATTTCCTCTTAAGACAGATGTGTTCATTCTTTGGGCACTGCATAGCATGGTCAGTATTGTTCACCAGCATGATAATTTAAAGGCCTCACTTCTTCAGTCTTCCATATTATTGTCTAACTGTTGTATGGATAGGAGACAACTAAAAATGCTCTCACTTGAGTCGGGCATATTTTAGTGGCATCTTTACTTTTGAACATTTTGAAGAGGTCATTGACAACAGATTTTGCCTTATGTAGTAGGTTGTTCGATATCTTGACTTGTTTTTTGTGAGCATTGATTCTGGATCCATGTAAAATTAAATCTTTGACAACTTCAACCTTTTCTCCATTTATCATTATGTTGTTTATTGGTCCTCTTGTGAGGATTTTTGTATCCTTTATATTGTGTTGGAATCTATACTGACAGTTGCAGTCTTTGATCAGCAAATGCTTCAAGTCTTCCTTTCTTTGAGCAAGCCAGGTTGTTACCCGCATATCTCAGGTTGTTACTAAGCTTTCCTCCAATCATGTTCTTTGGCATATATTTCAACTTCTTGTATTATTGCTCACCACAGAGACTAAATAAGTCTAACGAAAGGATGCAATTCATGCACACCTCTCCTGATTTTCAACCGTATAGTACTCTCGTGTTCTGTTTGAATGACGGCCTCTTGTCTGTGTACAGGTTCTGCGTGAGCGCAGTGAAGCATCCTTTTTATTCTTTTGTGTAAATTGAAGCTATTTGATATATGTATTTCAGAAAAATATATAAACCAGAGAAAAATATTAGACTGTAAAACTGGTATCATTTTGGTGAACGAAGTTAAAGGTATGAAGTCCACTATTATTTCCTTCTTAAAAGAGTTTTTGCTACCCATTTTAATATTCATAGCCAATTAAAAACAAGTAGCAGCAAAAGATAACACCTTCCCCCCTCAAACTGAACTCCGCTGTCAAGTCAATTCTGACTCATATTTTTATCTCATTTTTATCTTATTTTTATTTTTTGCGACCCAAAATAGAGGGTAGAGCTGCTCCCTGTGAGTTTCTGAGGCTGCAGCTCTTCGCAGGAATGGAAAGCTTCCTTTCTCATGAGGTAGCTTTGAACTACTGACCATGCAATAAGCAACCCAATACATAGCCATTATGCCGCCAGGGCTTGGAAATGATTGTTTTAAACATATTTAAACTATCTTATTCCTTATGAAAATTTTGGGTTGTTTTGTTTTTTGGGGGACATCACTGCCCTCTGGTGGGAGTGAGAGGCCCAACCTTGCTCCTGGAGAGCTGCTGCTGGATTTGAACCGCCAGCCCTTTGGGCCGCAGTCCTGCCTCAATCTCTACACCTCCGGGGTTCAGCCCTTTCCTTATGAAAATTTATATCTTAAGCATATCTATTTTTTCTTCTACTTTCTGTCTTAGACATCATCTGTGTTTTTTTCCTTCTATCACTGAGCAAGAAAAAATAAATCAGGTGGAAACTGAAGATTATGAAATGCTTTCCATCTAGAAACAAAACCACCTCAAAAAATACATAATAGAGGGATGGTATATTGAGGGGGTTTGTAGTGAATGAGATAAAAATATAGATTAAAGTAGACATGGACATGGGAATATTATAGTACTGTGAATTAAACACATACTTAAAGTGTTCACTCTGTTCTAGAGAATGTATGACTTGAAGAAGAAAGACAGATAGATGGGCATTTCCTGGATTATGAATTAATTCCATTCCTAAATCTTTATGTCAAATTTATATGTAAGTTCAGAATAATTAGACTTGGTTCATAACTAACACGTTAGTTAAATGCCTTAGTATAAAGTGTACCTTTCTATACATAAAAAATTTAGAGAAACATTTCCATATACACTAAAACTTCTTTAACGTAATACAGTAATTGTAATGTTTTGATGGATACCACAAAGGTAGTGCCTATTTATTGCCAACCATATGTATGTATGTATGTACCTCTGGTTTTTAATATAGTCTTTACCCAAATTGTCTCTCACTGCTAGTTATATGTAAGTGGGCACTCATATTTTGGGGACTGCTTGTTTTTTACTTGTTAGGAGTCCGGTCTTAGATGCCATTAGGCCAACCCTGAACCTAAGCAACCTTTCAAAAAACAAAAACAAAAGGTGGCCTGGGCCTGGGCCATCCTGACAAACATTACTGTTTGAGCCCTTTGTTGCTGCTTTTCTACCAATTCATCCATCTTGGGGACAATCTCCCACTCTTTTGGTGGTCTTCTGTTTTACTAGGCATGGTTTTCCTTCTCCAGTCATTGGTCTTTCATGAAGACAGTGTGAAATAAGTAAGTCACTCTCAACATTTTTTATTTTTCACAAATGCCATTCAAATATGTCAGTTCTTTACGGTCTTTTCATTGTCCTCAGGTTTCATGTGCACGTGATCTCATTGAAAATACCTTTAGTTAAAAAAAAAAAAGAAAGAAAATACCATTAGTTTTGCACTGCAGTAATCATAGTGGCATCTTTGCTTTTTTAAGATTTAAAAGGGGCTGAGCCCCAGTGGCGTAGTGGTTGAGTGCAGGACTGCGGCCCACTGGCTTGATGGTTCAAATCCAGCAGCAGCTCTCCAGGAGCAAGGGTGGGCATCCCACTCCCACCAGTGATGCCCCTCCCCCCCCCAAAAAAAAAAAAAAGATTTAAAAGATCTCTTGAACAAGGAAATCATGTATATTTTAAATCAGGAATGGTTTGTTAGGGTTGTATCCTCTCATCATACTTGTTCAATCTGTATGCTTATATCATCAGAGAAGCTGGATTAGAGAAGGAAAAATGTAGCATCTGAATGTACCTGAGATACACAGATGACCCAACCTTGCTTGGTTGAAAGTGAACAGGATTTGAAACATTTGCTGCTGATGATGAAGGATTGCTACCTTTGGTATGAATTATGACTCAAAGTAAAGAAGATTGAAATACTCACAACTAGACCTACCATCATAATAAAGAGAAAAAGTTGAAGTCCTCAACAATTTTGTTTTGTTTGGATCCATAATCAATGTTCGTGGAAGCTCTAATCACGAGATCAAAAGATGTGTTGCTTTAGGTAAATCAGCTGCACAAGACATTTTTTAGAGATTTGAAAAAGCAAGGATGTTCGAAGATTTCAGTTGTGCCTGACACAAGCCATACTATCTTCCATGGCCTCATATACTTATGAAGTTGTACATTGAATAAGGAACACAGAAGAAGAATTGTTGGATTTGAATTGTGGTGCCAGAGAATGTTGATAGTACCATGCACTGCTAAAAGGAAAAACCATTCTGTTTTGTTAAGAAGTTTATGTGGAGAGTGTTCTTTAGAAGTTAGATGGCAAGTCTTTATCCTACATATTTGGGCGTATTTTCTGGAGTGACTAGTTCCTAGGGAAGGATATCATGCTCGATAAAGGGCAGGGGCAGTGAGAAAGAGGAAGACCCTCAGCAAAACGAATTAGCACTGAGCTGCAGTAATGGGCTGAGGCATAGGAACAATTGTAAGGATGGCACAGAACTTGGCTGTGATCATTCTGTGGTGCTCAGGATCACTATGAGTTCAACCAACTTGATGGCCCCTCCCAACAACTTGCTATAGAACTGCCCCTGACTCCTGGACACTGTTCTTTATGAGTGCTGATTGATGCAAGTGGAATGGATCTTAACAACTTTTCTCCATAGTTTATCATGATGTTGTGGGGCTCAATTGTGTGGACCTTTGATTTTAAGTTATATTAAAAATTTTAAGAGGAGGTTGGCTAAGTTTATCCTAACAGAAAGAGTAGAGCAGACATGCAGAATTCGAAATAGCATTAAAATAAACCCTTGCATTTTTACTGAATCTTGAAGGACAAAACCTATTTGGACTTTATTAAAGGGAAAGTTGGAGATGGCAGGTATGTGAGCAAAAATATTAAGTAAAGAAATGTACATTGTCAGGGGTAAATAGCAAGTAAAATCTTACTACTGGTTTACTGCATATGGGGTAAAGGACCTAGTTTTGCCCTGACTAAAAACAACCTTTGTTCTCAACTCCAGAAAAATAATCAGACTTCTAATCCATATCTGAGAATATGTGCTGACAAGTGGGGGCTGCAGACCAGGAAAAACTAACTTGGAAGGCCAATATTATCTAACCTCAAGAGACATGAGATTTACTCATCATGTAGGACTGGCCATTAAAAACCTGGACACAAAGGTACAGAGAGCTTCCTAGTTTACGAGAACATGTTTCCAGGAGGGTAATAAGAAGCTAGCTTCATTCTGGGAACATTCACATATCGCTCTATGCTTGCCTGCCCCCTGCCCCCAACCCTTCCCCTTTTGAGTTGAGCAATTTGACTATAATAGATCTGTAGTTAGCATAGTATGCTTTGTTAATTCTGTGAGCCATTCCAGAGACTCAGTGAAGTGAAAGGGTCAGGGGAAGCCAACAAGTCAGAAAATAAGGTCATGTGGACTTCTCTGTTGTTACTTACTTTTTGGCAGTCTGAAAGATGATGTGCTTCATCATGTAAACTCTACCCTAACTTCTGAGTGCCTGGGCACAATGAGAGTAGTACCAAGGTATGACTGGTAATGAAAGTAGAGAAGGGGGAGTGTAAGAATTGGATTAATCTCCACGTTCTAGGTACTGAATTTATGCTGATCCTTACAATGCACTTGGTTTGCAAACTAATTGATTCCTGGGGTCTTTTGCATTCTTGAAAGTTATTGAGAAACATAAAAAAAAATGGAGTTGAGGGAAAGCATTTGTGTAATGATTAAACAGTTGGCTGCTGATCAGAGCTGGTGGTCCAAACTCCAAAAGAGAGAGATTTGACACTCTACTGTAAAGGTTACATATAATCTTGGAAATCTGGTAGCTCAGTTCTGTTCTGCCCTATCGTCACTATGAGTTGGAAAACAATACCAGGTAAAGAATTTTTATTTTTAGGTTGTATGCATGTAGGAAGCCCTACTAAGCACTGATTGTATTGTTTTTAACTAAAAGTCAACAGTTCAAACCCACCAGCTGCTCCATGGCAGAATGATAAGACTGTCTATACCTATGAAGATTTACTAGCTCTGAAAATCCTAGGTAGGGTCACTGTCGGTCACAATCAACCTTATGCGTGTGGGGTATGTATGTAATGAGTGGTATTTACCATAATACAAATTAAAATAAGGAATTTAAAACTATTTAATTCAAGATAATTTATTGCACATTAATATAAATATGCTAATGAAAATAATGTTTAAAAGAAGTTAATGAAAAGGATGGCATTTTTTTTAAATATTGCAAATTTCATTCGTATCAAGCTTAATAGAAAATTCCTAGGTTTTCATATCTGTTGTAAATTTAATCTGCTATGCAATTTTTGTCTTAGTTGACACATTTAAAGTTTTCACTTTTATAGACAGTTATTTTTAAAGGGTGGAACATTTTAATAATTTTTAAGGTAATTGTGAATTCTTTGAAATTCCTGAGTGGTAGTTACTTATAGGCTAGCCACAGTATAAAATCTGGAATCATACCTCTGAAATGAACCTCTGATCCTCTGAGCCATTGAAATCTGGTAGTCTCTTTAAATTTCAAGAGCATTGATTATTTGGAACATTAACTCATTATGTACATTTCTTCCAAATCTTGACACATATTTTTGTAAAATATGAAAACACATTTTTTAGCACCACTTGCAGTCTTAATAGTAAAGCATATGAGTGTTGGAAAAGCTATTAAGGAGTAAAAATGATGGCAAGTGCACATTTTCCAGCATTTTATTTTTCACTTGAAAGCTTACCTTTTTAAAATATTAACAATATTTATACTATCAGTTAATTGCTTTGAAGTGGCAAGATCATTTTGTTTTCAAGAAAATGCCTATCAGATTACTAAGTTTGAATAGCTGTGATTTGTTCTTTACTTGCTCTTTCTAGTAAACATTTTCCGTAAAAGAAGTTCTTCTTATCTTTTAACTGTCACACAAATGATTTTCTTAGAGAAACCATAAAATTTGGTATGCAACAGGGTGCTTCATGAGTATTTCTTTTATCAGAAGCAATATTAGAAGTGTGAATAGCCAGGATTTAAAATTTAATAAAATTTGTGTGTGTTAGTACATCAAATATATCTCCAGTTGAAATAAACTTTTTCTTTCTTTAACTGAGAATTTATGAGAGTGAAATTGAGTGTTTTCACAATTTTGGTACCACGGCTTAGATTTACACTAAGATATAAGTAATGCCCTTGGTTTTATATCCTTAATTTCAACAAAATAAGGACAAATAAAAATTTCTGTTATGAAAATAGTTTTGAGGACCCCAGAAAGGTTCTTGGGATTCCAAGGGACCTGTTGAACACACATTAAGACCCGTTAATTCTAGTAATGATGAGAGAGGAGGAGGCAGATAACCCTAAATCACCAGTAAATTCAAAGTTGTCACCAGCATTCAAAATGGACATAATGTAAACATTGAGTTACAATTATAGCTCATATATCATTCTAAAAATGTCAAAGCGAGAAAGAAAGATAAAAGTTTAGGGAAGAAAAACTTTAGGGAAGCTAAATGTACATGACTAAATGTATGAACTTCACTAAAGGCATTAGTCCAAAACAAGACTTCAGTAATTGGCAGAATACCAACTAAAATCTTTCAACAAGGTAATGAAGCACTGGAAGCACCCAGTCTTCTGTGCCAAGAAATTTGGAAGACAGCTACTTGGCCACCTGACGGAAAGAGGTCCATATTTGTACTTATTCCAAAGAAAGGTGACCCAACAGAATGCACAAATTAATAGAACACTATCATTAATATCATGTGCTGGTAAATTTTTGTTAAGAATCATCCCAACAATGGTTACAGCAGCACATTGACAGGGCCAGAATTAGAACGGGACATTATGACACGTTGCTGATGTCAGATGGATCTTGACTGAAAGCAGAGAGTTCCAGGAAGAAGTTTACTTGTGTTCTCTTGACTATGTAAAGGCATCTGACTGTGGATAGCCTTGAGAAGAATGGGAATTGCAGACCACTCATTGTGGGCAAGTGGAACCTGTGTATGGAGCAACAGGCAATTGCTGAGAACAGAACAAGAGAATTCCTTATGGTTTAAAATCAGGAAAGATGGGAGTCAGGATCGTATCTTCTCCCCCATTCTTAATTCAATCTGTATTCTGAGCAAATAATCAGAAAAGCTATGTTAAGGAAGATCAAAATCCTCACACCTGGAACAATAAATAGCATCATGGTATAAAGGGAAACAAGATTGAAATTGTCACACATTTTTGTCTAGCTTGGAACAAGAGAAAAAATGATGCGAAAAAGAGTGAGTAGATTGAGACAGCGGCTGCAACATTGGGCTCAAATGTAAGAACCCTGTTGAGGGTGGCACAGGACTCTGGTGTTTATGAGTCAGAACCGCCGACAGCCACACTCACAGCAAATAGGAACATGTACTGTTTGAGCAAATGAGTAGCTTAAAGTTATTTATTAAAAATGACATATTGTCTTTTTTTAGATGCATTTTATTTTCATTATTTTCTTTTTGGGCATCACTGCTCTCCGGCGGTGGGAGTAGGAGGCCCAGCCCCACTGCTGGAATTGAACCTCCGTCCCAGTGGGCCGCAGCCCCGCGCACAACCACTACGCCACCGGGGCTGGGTGTGAAACTGGACATTGTCAAATTCCAGGTGTATACATCCTTCATTTTACATATTCTTGCTTCCTTCTCCCATTGCCTTTAAAATCCTACTCTTGCTTAATCCAATCTAGACATTTTTGGTTGGAGAAGTGACTATTGAAATATAGATGCTTTAAGAATTTTTAAGTTCTATTGACATATATTTCACATATCATACAATTCAATAGTTTAAACATATTAAAAATAGTTGCGTGATCACATTAAGTTTTAGAACATTTTCTTCTATCCGGTACTCATTTATTTTGATTCCTTGAAATATAGATGCTTTTAAATTATACTTTTGAGTGAGATGTTATTTTTAGTAGTATTAAATGTGAGATAAGATTGAACTAAAAATGATTTTCGTTTATGAAGTGTTTAAATCATAGACATTAGATCATGAATTTTCAAATTATTACTTTGGATCTGTAGTACACTTTAATAAAATATATATGCTTTAAGAGTACTTTTAGATTTTAAGACATTTTACAATTGTAGATATAAATCTGGTAATTTATCTCACTCAGTAAGTAGAGAGATGAAATCCTCACAGCTTTCAAAGCTGCTATCTGAATAAACAGTTGGAGAATACTGATAGTTCTCAAAATTTGGGCCTAAGGAATCATACTTTATGTAATATTTTATAGCTCTCTACAGGTCTAATAAAAAACATTTATTATATATGTTTTAGTTGGCTCATAAAACTATGTGCTTAGAGTAGATTTATGTAGGTCTGGTATAAGAAATGGAAACATGTTGGAAAATTATTTTTTAACATTTACTTTCCCTCTTAGCTTTCATAACTGTAGTGCGGAGATTTTAATGAATCATGGGATTAGCAATTATTTGCGTGTTATATTTTATGTGCATACAATGATATTTGTTTTTCTAGATTCCATACTTTTTTGTTTGTTTGTTTTGTTTTTTAGTTTTTTGGGCATCACTGTCTTCTGGTGGTGGTAGTAGGACGCCCAGCTTTGCTCCTGTAGAGCCGCTGCTGGAATTGAACCTCCATGCCAGTGGGCTGCAGTCCCGCACACAACCACTACGCTACCAGGGCTCAGCCTACATGCTTTTTGTTGAACAAGCTATATACAAGGGTGCTTGAAAAAGTTGAAGGGAAAATGGAACTAAAAGAATAATATAATTTTTCTGTGAACTCTTTTAATTCCGCTTGTAGTAGTTAGATAAACTCTGAACCTCCAACTAATAGGAAGAATGGCTTGCTGTTTTTGAATCACCAGTCTCTGAGGTACAAGGTCTTTATTCATAGTAGATATTTAGTGAACTGATGGTGAAGTAATTAATTTTTAAAAAGCAAGCTACTCAAGCCTGTATAACAAATCCTTGAATAGATGTATTGGTAAATATGATAAGGAAAATGGAACAACACCCACAAATTCAGGAGTGTGTTTCTACATACTTATTTACCTATGCTGCAAATGTATTGGTGAATATGGCAGAGCATACAGAGGACCCCATTAAGAAAACTTCTCTATACTCCAAAGACCTTGAGGGAATGAGTCACTAGACCTGGGATCTTATCAGGTTAGTAGTTTGATTCCAACTTGAGCATAGATGCTTCAAAAGAAAGACTTGGTAATTTTAAAAACTATGACCACTTAGTGTTTTGGTTTGGGGTTTTTTTTTTTGTTTTTTTTTTGCTGCTTAACTTGATGATGGACATTTTAAGTCCTGTGAACGTTCTGGTTATTATGAATTGAGGCTCTCACAGAATATTCCTACATGTTTTTTGAAGGATATGTAACCCTTTTTTCTTGGATATAGTCATAGTATGAAATTGCTAGTCATAGAATAAGCATAAAAGAGTCCCTTATTCAGATGTTTGTGGGAAAAGAGAGTAAATGAATTGGCACTCGCGCATCCACTAGAGAGTTCCAGCTGATCTACAATTTCATGAATAGTGATCCTACTATCTAGATTTCTGATGCTGTCTATCTTTACTGGAGCATACAGCCTCATCTTTCTCCCACAGAGCAGCTGGT
Source organism: Nesogale talazaci (assembly GCA_004026705.1). Taxonomy (NCBI): domain Eukaryota; kingdom Metazoa; phylum Chordata; class Mammalia; order Afrosoricida; family Tenrecidae; genus Nesogale; species Nesogale talazaci. The sequence continues at coordinate 86,167 of PVJH01003686.1, read as the reverse complement.
GTGTTTGAACAGACCATCTTGCTTTAACAGTCCAACCTTTACCCAGTAGTGCTACTAAGACTCCTTTCTTGATGAATATTTAGTACTTTAATATTTAGCCAATCAAATTGATGTCTAATATGTTGTTTCATTTTGCTTTTTTCAGACTAATAGTTGAGCGCTATTTATATACTTAAAGTTAAGGGCCTTGATGGTGCTTTAGGGTAAGGATTGAACCGTTAACCACAGGGCTATAGTTCAAATCTAGCAGCTGCTCCACGGGAGGGAGATGAAGCTGTATGAGTCCAAAAATATTTACAGGCTCATTAACTCTGAGTCAGAATCCACTTGATGACAGTTAATTTTGTTTGACAGTTGGATATCCACTTCATTGAAATGCCTAGATATATCATTAGGCTTATTTTTCTGTTTATGGGTATTAAGTGCACAGACTCATATCTGCACATGAATATGCATCGGCACACTCACATTTTCGTACACAGAGGAGAGAATTCCTTTTTCAGGTTTGTGCATTGGAAATTCCCCTTTCTGTAGACAGTAGTTTGCTAACTTGTGCCCTTAAGGAGTGAAAGATATTTTAATGAAATCTAATTTACCTATTACTGCTATTTTTACCCTAGTTTTAAGAAATTTTAGCCTTTTAAAAAGTTACAACAATATTTGCCTATATTTTCTTTAATTTTTTTTTTTTTTTGGTTTTTCCTGGAAATTTATTCAATTTAGAATAATATATTCAGGAAGGCAGTCATATCATAATAGTGATTATAAAAATTTGATAAATTACACATTTTTACAAACAAGATTTACTACCATCGGTTTAATTCTGACACAGTGATCTTATAGAGGGTTTCAAAGGCAATCAATAAAATAAGGCAAATAATTCCATGTGCTAGTGCAAGCAGCTGGTAGATTAGAACTACCTATTTTGTGGTAAGCAGTCTAACGTTTGCCCTACAGTACCACTGACGCTTCTTACAGTTTTATAAAGGTCTCAAATATGCAAGGATCAAAATTGGTGATATGGACAGAATTTGATATTATATATAATTTTGTTCAAATTTTTTTTTGGGGGGGGGTGGGGCATCACTGTTCTGGTGGGAGTAAGAGGCCCAGCCTTGCTCCTGGAGAGCTCCTGGAGACCCTGTGGGTCACAGTCCTGCACACAATCACAACGCCACCAGTGCTCAGCCCAATTTTGTGCAAATTTGATGACACATGCAGACATTTGGAATTATCAGTTATCTGAAAATATTTTATAAAATATTACTGTATTCCATTATACAAAATATAAAGATATATTGTAAAATTGTTAGGGGCACACAAATATTGCAAATAAATATTTGAAAATTCAGTGAAACAATAAGTAGCCATTGCTACTCTTGTTAATTGTTATTGAAACTAATCACAATTTGCATTTTTCAGAATGATTTTTTCATTGATTGGAGGATAGCATAATTTTTATTAATATATACTTGCAATTATATTTTCAGCCTATATGTTGTAGAAATTTTAGATTTTAAATTTTCTCACTTAGGCCTATTACCCATCTCAGAATTTCTTTTTATTTTCTTCTTGAAGGACTTTCACTTGGTTAAAGTCTTGTCTGCCACGTTTTTGGACTCTTCTTTCTCTGTTCCCGTCTTTGTGTTGTCCTTCCTTTTTAAAAAATATTTTTATTGCGGTTTTGTACAATTCTTTATATCCATCCATCCATCCATCCATCCATCATTTTTACATATGTTGCCATCATAGTTTTCAAAGCATTTTCTTTCTGCTTGAACCCTTGGTATCTCATTTTCCTCCCATCTTTCCCAAACCTTTTATAATTTGCAAATTATTATTTTTTCATGCCTTGCACTGTCTGATGTCTTTCCCCACGTGCCCTTGTTTGTGGTTGGTCCATCTCCCTGGAAGGGATTTATAGGTAGGTCATTGTGATTGGTTCTCTCCAGCTCCTCCCCCCAACCCCCCCATCTTCTCCTTACCCTTCTGGTATGGTTCCTCTCAATATTGGTACTGAGGTACTGAGGAATTTATCTGTCCTATATTCCCTGGATCCAGCTCTTCTCTGTACCCATGTACATGCTCTGGTCTAGCCAGATTTGTAAGGCATGTCCTCCTTTTGTACACCTCTCTCCTCCCTCCTTTTTCCTTCCTCTTTGCCCCCACCTTCCTCCTTCCCTTTCCCTGTTTTTCTGTCTTACAATCCATTTATGTATTTAATCTTAAGTTGCTATATTTTTGAACAGCAAAACAACCTCTGAGCTCTTTATAATTTTTTGCTTTTTTATTTCCCCTTTAAAAATGCTTGTCATGCTTAAAATAGTGTTGTGTTTTCTATTTGGTCACTAATTTAAAAATTACTTTTTAAAAAAAATTACTTTTAAGAAATTAATTCTTTAAAACATTTTAAAGTTTTTATATAGAACTGCTCTAAATTTATAATGGCACAAAAATTAATTTAAACCTTATCTTCATATTGGCATTCTATCTTTTGCACCCTTTTTCTATTTTTTAATAATAATGGAAACTGATCATTGAATATACAAAATATGCCAGATATTGTGATAGCAATGTATATATTTCACAAATTTGCATCAATCCCACTATGAAGATCAAGAACCTAGGGATTTGAGATAGTAAATAATGTACCCAAATTCACAAAGCCAGTAGGTGGCAGACCAAAATTTGTGTCCTGATAGAAGTTTCATTATTAAAGTTTTTTGACCCTTTGTTTCAGAGGATCTGCCCCGGTTTGACTTCCTTCTCCACTTTTCTGCCTGTTTCTACTTGTCTTTTTGGCTATGTGTGTTTCCATATCTGTTTCTGCCTATATCTTACTGGCATCTTCACTACTAGAATTTTCACATTTTTTTTTCAAAATGCCTAGTCGGGTGCTCTCACCACGATTGGTTACTTACCGTGTCGAGCAGTTGTGGTCCATAGTGTTTTGGGATTTTTTTTGAGTCTTTTCTCATTCATAGGGTCTCCATATTAGGGTATTAAGGAATCTTCCATCCTAATGCATTCTTTTTTATTTGAAAAAATTTTATTCATCAATAGAAAGTTCCAAGTATAACCTATGAGTACTAAAATTTTTCTATAATAGTTTCATCACTTAAAAATTAATCCTTTTTGGGGCTGAGTCCCGGTGGTGTAAGTGGTTGAGTGCAGGACTGCGGCACGAGGACTTGGCGATTCAAATCCAGCAGCGGCTCTCAGAAGCAGCACTAGGTAGCACCCATGACCACCAGAGGCAGTGATGCCCCCCCAAAAAAAATTCTTTTTAAGATGGAATATTAGACTTTTTGGGGGGAGAGCATCACTGCCCTCTGGTGGGAGTAGGAGGTCCAGCTTTGCTCTTGGAGAGCTGCTGCTGGATTTGAACCAGTGGGCTGCAGTCCTGCACACAATCACTATTTAGACTTTTAAAGGTATTATTCACAAGAAATAAAGCACTTCCCAAATTACAGATACTAATATTCTCTAGATTTAGACGTCCTTATGTCAGGTATTCATTACACAAATCTTAATAATGAATACTTGGTCCATAGTGCTTTCATTGGCTGCTTTTTAGAAATAGATTGTCAGGCATGGATATGGATTGCTAGGACTTCCCTGCCTTCCCCACCCCTAGTTTGTTTTAGTTTGGATGCTTTGCTGAAGCTTCTGTTCGGCACCAGAGCAGCACACAAATTTCTGTAGACAAATTGGTGGTAGTTGTATATGAAGAGCATTGGGCAAAAAGAAAATATGATTCTCCTGTATGAGAGGCAAAAATTCTATCATTGAACCACTGCTGTGCTTTGAAGTCAGAAAGGAATTGTTGGCACTGTGACTACAATGTTGAGGGTTTAAAGGGTATGTTTAGTTTAAGCATGATTGGATTTAAATGTTCTAAGTGATCTTTTCCTCTTTAATTATCATGTTTTCTTTTTTGTGGATCAGTTTTGTTTTCTGGCTGGGTCGCTTCAGATACTGTCTTCGCAGCTGATTTTCTCAGAAGGATTCCTGTGTCACTTCTTTGAAAAAAGACAACAGTAAGGTTCAACCTATATCAATTGCTTGTCAATTTCTAGGACTGGCTACTCTGGCCCATATGCCATCATCATCACTTGTTTAGATTATTAATCTCTGTATCACATATCTACTAGTGTAACAAGCAAAATGTTGTGAATTAAAACAATAGTCGTTTGTTCTTTCCCAAAAGTCTGTGTATTCTGGGTTTTTCTTATGCTGGTCTCATTTGGGCTCACTTTTATGCAGCTGCATTCAGCTGGTGGCTAAATGGGTCTAGTATGGCCACTGTGGCTTCACTCACATGGTTGGTTCCTCAGCTGTAATGACTGGCACAGCTGGGATGAATTGGTTCTCTTTCACACAGTCTCTCTCCACATGGTCTCCCTCATCCTCCAGGATCACCATCTAACAGACTATCCAGAACTTCTTTACATAGCAGTTGAACTTTCAAAAGCAAAAACAAATGTCAAGTCCTCTTTAGGCCTGTATTTGGAATTCCCAGCGCATCACCAAAATGTCACTATTACTAAGTCAAAAGCCTTGTCCAGAGAGTATTCTATGACAGGGTGAATTCATGGAGACAAGATGCAGTTGAGGCTGTTTTGTCACAATCTGCCAAAGCGTCTTCACTGGTCTTACTTGCTCACAACCTCAAAATCTACTCTTAGCACAGAAAGTTAGATGGTATGTACCACTTCTTTGGGTAAGCCCCACTCCAACATTACAAAGCCTCAAAGGATCTGAATTTAATTGAAGAGGGGCCTATTATTAATTTAAAACAAGTAAGTCAAAAGTCTAGAACTTGTGCCACAGTCCAGGAAGGCCCTTAGGGAAGCTCTGCTAAAACCCCTGTTCAGCATCATAGCAACACACAGATTTCTAGAGATAGATTGGTGGTAGCTGTATGGGAGGTAAGAATTACCCCATTAGGGCTCAAGTCTTTTCTGCTTGATCTCCCATCCTTATTGTGTTATTTTTAATATTGCTTTCCCATCACTGTCACAGATGGCTATTAAGTGAAATCTACATTTCACTCAACACCAACCCCCTTCCCCAAATGGAGAAGTAGATGCTTAACCCCAAATCCTGAACTGTTTAAAAAAATAATTTTATTGGGGATCATACTATTATCACCATCCGTCCATCCATCCATCCATCCATCCATCCATCCATCCACCCATGCTTCCATCCTATCAAGCACATTTGTACATTTATTGACATCATTTTCAAAACATTTTCCAATTGAGCCCTTGGTATCAGCTACACATTGTTCTCCTCCCTCCCTACTCCCTGATGAACCCTTGATAGTTTATAAATTATAATTATTTTTCATGTCTTACACTGTCCATTGCCTCCCATCACCCACTTTTCTTTGTCCATCCCCCAGGGAGAAGGTTATATGTAGAGCCTTATAATTGGTTCTCCCTTTCTACCCCACCTTCCCTCTACCATCCCAGTATTGCCACTCTCACCACTGGTCCTGTAGGGTTCTTCTGTCCTGGATTCCCTGTATTTCCACTTCTTCGGTTCCTATCTGTACCAGTGTACATTCTCTGGTATATTTGGATTTGTAAGGTAGAATTGGAATCCTGAGAGTGGGGAGAAGGAAGCATTTAAGAACCAGAGAAAAGTTGTATGTTTCTTTATTGCTACACTGCACCCTGACTGGCTCCTCTCCTCCCTACAATTCTTCTGTAAGGGGATGTCAAGTTGCCTATAGATGGGTTTTTGGTCTTCACTCCACACTCTCCTTCATTCACAATAATATGATTTTTTTCTTCTTTGATGCTTGATACCTGATCTCTTTGGCACCTTGTGGTCATACCACTGATGTACTTCTTCCATATGGGCTTTGTTGTTTCTCACCTAGATGGCCGCTTATTTACCTTCAATCCTTTAAGACCCCAGAGGCTATATCTTTTGATAGCTGGGCACCATCAGCTTTCTTCAGCACAGTTAATTATTCACCTGCTTTGTGGTCAGCAATTGTCAGGATGGTGAGCATGATGGGATTCCAGTGTAATAGAACAAAGTGTTCTTGCATTGAAGAAGTACTTGACTGGAGGCCCAATGTCCATCTCCTACCTTAATACCAAGCTTATAAATATATGCACATAGATCTATTTCCCTATCATATATAAATACATTTATACATGTACATGCCAGTATTTAGACCTCTATAAACATCCTTTGTCTCCTAGTTGTTTCCTCTATTTCCTTTTACTTTCCTTCTTGCCCCACTATCATGCGCAGTCTTCATTTGAGTTTCAGTCATTTCTCTCGGTTACATTGACTTTGATCAAGCCCTACCAGACCTCTTACACCCTCCTCACCACTAATTTTTGAATCACTTGTTCCCTTGTCCCTGGGCTTCTTAACACCACTTCCTTTCCCCTACCTCCCCCTCTCCCATGTCCCCCTGGAACTGTCAGTCCCTTTGTTTTCTCCTCCAGATTGTTTATCCAGCCTATATTATCTAGATAGACCTGCAGAGATAGTATGCACAAAAATAAGACAGAGCAAAATGAAACAACAAAAGAAAAAACAACAAAAACCAGTGACAAAAAAAAAAAAAGCTTGTTAATAGTTCAAGGTCTGTTTGTTGATCTTTAGGAGTGTTTTCTAATGGGGTGCCAAACCCTGGCCTCAAAGTCTATTTTTGGTATTCCCTGGGGATTTTATTTGCACCTCTTGCTACGCTGTTGCACGCCCTAAGTCTTTCACCCCAGTGTGATGGGGCCAGATCCGGCACAATTCCCACACTGTGTTGTCCCCTGTAGGGCTATGGGTCAGTGAGGATGTCTGAATTTATTTCTTGATATGAATTGTCATATATCTACTTCAGGCTGAGAGTGTCTGGTGAGGTGAGAATTTTATCTGTGTTCTTTGCTGCATCTAATGGGAGTTTTCTTAGTAAGGAAACCAGATAATGGGAGGAAAGATATTATCTTGGTAGCCAGAAAAGTTTAGTCTTAGACTAAGACTAAGCATACTTAGTTTTCCTCATAGCCATTGTGAGGCTTCGAAATTATACAAGGAGGGTTCCAAAAGTTTATGGGGAAAAAATTAAGGCATAAAGGAATTTTTCTGCAAACTTTTTTGAAGCCTCCTTGTATAACCAGGAACCCTCATCGTGCAATGATTTATGCATTGGGCTGTATTATTATTTTTGTATTATTATTTTTAAGAACACATTGTGACCTATATTTGTATAGTTACTTTTTTATGCGTCTTGAAACTATGTTTGGTTTACATGGCTTTCTGTTTTTTTAACACCTGAAAGAATAAAAGAACCAAACACTTTTTAGTTTCATAGCTCTGTTTGGCAGCTAGTATTTTATTGGTTTCTTGCTTTTCATTTTTGAGCACTCTTCCTTGAGATAGAGACAACTCACATTAGGTGACATCAGAAAGGACAAGAAGATGTGCTCTGCCAGTATTTCTGATTTAAGAAACATTATCCACTAATCAATGCCAGTCAATAAGAGCAAGATATAGTTCAAATATAGAGAAATGAGTGTTTCAGATAATTTCTGTAAGAAAGACAGTCTAGAGTAAAAAAACATCAACTAAGAGTCCGGAGACTACTCTGCTAAATCCAGTCGTGCCACTAATTTTTCTTGGTAACCTGCTTTCCTCCAAGCCAAAGTCAGGAGAGTTCACTGTATGACCTTTGAAATTCCTTACAGCTAAAACAGTATTGGAATCATCATACTCAGTGATTTTGATGGGTATGCTAGCATTTTTTTGGCATCTGTGAGATCATAATGTTGTATATTTCTGAAATGTAGAAAGTAGCAGCCTTTTCTCTTTGCTGGGAACTTGGCCAGTCAGGAGTAAACATCCTTTCCTGTCTCCCTAAATGAAGCACTTGGTTACAAGCGACAGGCCGTCTTCTTCATTTTGTTTTTTGAATCAAGTCTTGTTCTTATTTCATATTTTTCTTTGCTTTATTATGTTTGTTGAAGTGTACTTAATTGAAAAATGCCAATTTATATTTTAGTAAGGAGAATTTAATTTTTCATATGTAAGTATAGTTATAAAATGCGTAGATTTGTATATTTGACATATTTGGCAAAAGATGTGGTCTAATGAGAGTGGAATGTATAACTTCATCCCTTGTGATGGAATTGTGTTAACTAAAAATAGCCTAGTTGTAATGGAAAAGAAAAATGTGTTAACTATATCAGAGCTAATGTCCTTTTTGTGTTTTAATATTAATTTTACTGTTCCAGAATTACTGGTAGATTGAAACTAGGGAAGCCCAAGTAATTTAAGTGCAACCAAGAATTCTGAAAGAATATTAAATAATATAATAGACAAATCATTACAAAATTACTGTCATACTTAGTCCCTGCCTATTTAACAGTTCAGTCAAGAAAAGAAAAATTAATTTGCATAAATCTCACTTCATAAAACACAAAGGACATTCATTTAATCTACGTTTTAGAGGAGGACACTGACAGCAAATTCTCTCCCAGAAAGACTTGTGGTGATTTTTGAAACAAAGTAGAAGTCTCAACTGGACCAGGAAAGAATGTTGAGGAAGAAAGGAAAGGTAGTCCACAACAACATAGATAATAGTTCCTGAGCTAAGAGAGATTGTGTCTCATGCAGTAAACTTCTGTAACTTGTTGTAATTGCAATTTAGTGAGCAAATTGGAAAGAAGTGAGAGTTGAAAATAGTCAAGGCAGGGTCCTTGAAAATATTTGCACCCAAAACAGCCATTTTCAAATGCCATTTTTATATGTAGACTAGTTGATCAGATTTGATTTTTTTAGATGCGTTTGTGTTCTATGTGTAGTCTTACATAGGATTAACTTAGAGATATTATCTAATAATGATGTTTTTGTATTGAGTAAACTAGGTTATTATTTGGGATTTTTATTGATGAAGTAGAGCCTTTAGTATAGTCTCCCAAATTTTAATGGATTTAAATAATTAGCTTAAAATGATGATACATATATCTTTATTTTAATAAAAATTTATTTGTCGACTAATATTTAGTGAGTAGGTACAATGTGTGATTTTTCTATAGCTTCAATAAAATCTGTGTCAGCTGAGCTCTGATGGCGCAGTGGTTGTGTGTGGGACTGCGGCCAACAGGGTTGATGGTTCAAATCCAGCAGCAGCTCTCCAGGAGCAAGACTGGGCTTCCTACTCCCACCAGGGCAGTGATGCGAAGAAAAAAAAATAAAATCTGTGTCTTATAAGGAAAGAATTAAACAAGAAAATGATTTTTATGCTGAAAATATAGTAATATGCTTAGCCTGTATATTTTATTGACCAACTACCTTTCAAATTTTTATACTTATGATGTTTCATTTTCCTTCTCCTATAGGGGGACTCCCGAAGTCTTCCATTTTCTGAGAACGTTAGTGCTGTTCAAAAATTAGACTTTTCAGACACAATGGTGCAACAGAAATTGGATGAGATCAAGGATCGAATCAAGAGGGAAATAAGGAAGGAACTGAAAATCAAAGAAGGAGCTGAAAATCTGAGGAAGGTTACAACAGATAAAAAAAACTTGGCTTATGTAGACAACATTTTGAAAAAATCTAATAAAAAATTAGAAGAACTACACCACAAGTTGCAAGAATTAAATGCACATATTGTTGTGTCAGATCCAGAAGATGTTACAGGTATAGTACTTTATTTGATGTTAATGTGGTTCTAATAAGAACTGTATAATTTTAGAAAAATAATACATTTTTTGACATTATAGCTTTTCTTAAAGTATACTGTGCTTTTTTCTTTTCTTTTTTTTTTAGGCATCACTGCCCTCAGGTGGTGGGAGTAGGAGGCCCAGCCTTTGCTCCTGGGAGCCGGAATTGAACCTCCATCCCAGTGGGCCGCAGTGTGTTTTTTCTTATAGATAAATCTTGTTTACATTCTATTTAGAAGTATAGTGAGTTTGATGAATCAGAAAATTGAAAGGTTACTCAGAAATAAGTAACTGTTGTCTACTCTCCTGCCCTTTGTCAGTAGAGCGTTACTTTTCTTACTGTTCTTTTCCAGAATTGTTTTGTATTGAGTTAACCATATGCTCTTACCTGATGTGTCCTTGTGATCAGCAGCAAGAGCTTGCTAGATGACTTTTTAAACTTAAAAGGACATCTTGTGAATAAGACTTATTTTTATCCTTTGCAAATGTATAACTAATCAAAACCCAGACCCTTGTTTTGGTGCTGGAAACAATTGAGCCACCAGAAAGATTGTTCAAACGCAAAAGAAAGTTTAAGAAGACTGGCACTACTATTCTTTTTTTTTTTTTTTCAATTTATAGATACTATAAAGGAAAAAAGCATCTTTTTTGTGAATTGTGTGTATTATACTTGTTTCTATACATGTTTATATCACTAAGTTTTGTGTTTTCTGAGAGGGACAGATTTTCATCTATTTTCAAGGTTTACTATAGTATCTCAAACTCAGTACATGTTTAGCTGTGAGCACTGCATATCAAAAATCAAGATCTGAAATTAATTCATTAACAGTTTTTCATCTAGCTGCTTAGCTTACAGAACTTTTTTTTTCATTTAGTTGATTAGCTTACAGAACAAAGGCTTAAATAAAGTTGCATCAAAAGCCAAACCCTGTCATTGAGCCCATTTTGATTCTTAGTGGTCCTATGTAGGGTTTCTGAGGCTACAAATCTTCATAGGAGTAGATGGGTTTGAACCTTCAGCTTTGCAGTTTGCAGTCCAGAAATACTAGAACCCTGTGTATGCTGTTGTTGGAGCTGTAAAATTATGCAACCACTTTGGAAAACAATTTGACACTTGATTAAAACGTTGGAAATTAAAATAGCATATGATACAGCAATCCTTCTACTTGACATATAGAGAAATAAGAGCCACGACACCAACACATAAGTGTATGTCCATGTTAATCACTAAGAAAAAGATACAAACAACCCGAACATCCATCAACAGAAAGATGGATAAATTAACTGTAGCACATACACACAATTGAATGCCATGCAACATTAAAGATTAGTGGTGTATCTCCAAATGCTATATAAGATGAATGAATTTGGACACATACATTATGCTGAGTGAAATTAGTGAATAATAAAGGTATAAATATTATATAAGACCACCTGTTGTAAAAAGAACACATGATTTTGTTTTTTAACTTTGAAAATATTTGCAAAAGCATGTTCATATACTAGATAGCCTCCCCTCCGCTATTGCTAATTTTTATAACATTAACAAAAACACAGAATTAAAGATGGTTCATTATTAGTTTAAAGTTAGCTGGCCAAAAATTTTTAGATGTTTATATTGTGGACTAAGTAAACAAAATGATACATTTTAAATAAGTCTGACAAGAAAATTCAAGGACAAAGTACTTTGCTTTAAGCTCTGTAAAGTATGAGTTGATTGATAGCAGAATTGTTGGTAAATTCCAGTTGTCTTGAGAGGACTTTGCAGAATGAATGACTATATGAAAGAGGTGCAAGATTCAGTTGTGCATTGTGTAAGTGATTCCAGGATAATTATTTAGGAGACCTGCTCTTGATTCACCTATGTACAATCAGCAATATTAATCTTTAGGTTTTTATTTTTCATACAAAAACTTCATTAGATGAACTGTAAGACTTCAACTATGAAATTTTTGGATTGTCTATTACAATGTCAGGACCTGATCATTTGTGGCTGTTATTTGTAATGTATATATATTAAATTATTCTTAAGAGTAGTAGGAAAGGCAAGTTTTTATATTCTGGTCATGTTCCTGATACTCTAAGCCTGCTACATGGAGATGATAAAAGTTATTGTTAGCTGAGACTGAATCCATCTTTGGAGGAAAAAACCCTATAAACTATTGGATTCTTGTAAAACAGAAGGGTATCTAAGCCTTACGTAGTATATGAGCTCTGAAATTAAATATTTCAAAAAGTATCAGTCCCCTGAAACTGTCTATATATACATCATCCCTAAAGGAGATAAGAACATGTTTTGTGTTTTATTAAGTACTGGGAACCCTTGATTTACAGAGTGGATTCATTTCAATGATTCTGTCAATGAATGGTTTTGACAATAACCTCAATACCATCTTTAAAGTTTATATTATTGATTTTTATTGTCACTATCTTTATAAACAGATATTTTAAATATCTGTGAACTTCTGAGAATGATAGCATCAGCAAATTATGTATCACAACATTCGTGGTACATTTTACTAATGATATAAGACGTACAAAAGAAACCAAAATGATGGTTATACGTGTGGATCATCCTAATGTGAATAAGGTATGTCAGTAACTACCTGTGTAGTTGATAATTTGTATAGTTGAAACCCTTGATCAGATGAAGCAATATGTAGTTACAAACACATTGTGTATACACAGGCACAAATGAAAGTTTTAGTGCCTACGTCACTTTTTCACTGTGGTAGGAATTGAATTGTTCTCCCAAAGAGAGCCAAGGGAACAAATTAAATTTGGGCCTTATTTGGGCCAGTAAGAATTCAACTCACTTGGTCTAGGCTTCTTACTTTTTTTACTTGAGTATTAGCTAACCCAAATATCTGCCGAGGCACCTAATTTTACCACAAAACTGCATTAAAAATGTGCTGAAAAACTCGGCTTATGCTTGGGTATATATGGTAATTCACCTTGTAAGCCCACATCTCAGTTGTAGCTTTAGAGAACATACTAAAAACACTAGAAATAGGGCATCTATTACTCTAGGTATTTTTAAGAGACTAACACATTCAATTTTTACTCTTCATTTTGGCTCAGGAAATCTTATCCCTAAGGAGATTTTAAATACATTCTAGGTTGTGTAAATGACTGATTTGCTCAATTGTTAGCCAAAATATAGAGATTGAGGTCCATGAAAAGGTATCTCCAAAGAAAGATCTGCTGGTCTCCTTCCACAAAATCAGTCACTGAAACCTTGTAGAAGACTGTTCTGCTCTGACACACACACACACACACACACACACACACACACATTTGGTGCTGTAACAGATGGCTTATTCTATATACCAACACAATTTTGTACACTAAAATAAATAGTAGAAACGTGGCCTGGTGCCCTCATTGAGTGGCCAAGGACTGGCGGCTAGAGAAGGCACTGTATGCGACATTCCAGGCTGCCACCCTACAAATCACACAGGATGAAGCTATGTCACCCTGCTGATCCCTGGCTTCTATCTAGAGACATCTAGCCTTGAGTCAGAAGTAACTCCTCAACAGGTGGTGGTGGAGGTGTAGAGGTGGAGGTGGTGCGTGATTTGGGAGCAAACTCAAGGTCATATCTAAAACCAAGATGTCTTTTATGGGCTTCACCTGATAATATTTGAGGGGGTACCCAATAAAAGGTGGATAAAGCTCCACTGGCCATGCTTTCATAGTACGCAGTTTTCCCACTAGGTGAGCATCAAGCAACTCGCTCTGAGTTCGTACACCCAGTGGTGTTACCTGGGACAATTCTCTTTGGTCACAGGGAATAAATTTTTTTGTAAAAGCAGTTTTGCTTGAACTTTGATTTTTGTGATGATGAATTTTAAGTAAACAGTGTACAGCTGTGAAATTTTGTTTCCTGCTCAGGAAAAATGCCACAGAAACGGTTGTGATGTTGAACACAGCTTCTAAGGACAACTTTATGGTAAAAACTCAAGCAAATGAGTGGTTTTCTCCTTTCAAAAGAGGTGAAATGTCAAATGATGACAAACCTCACTTTGGACGTTTGTCAACTTCCCAAATGGACGAAAATGTTGACAAAATTTGTCCACTTCTGCTTGAAGATTGACAATGGAATTGAAGAGATGGGGTAGTTAGTTGGATGATTGTGAGGTTTGGTTCAGAAAATTTTAATGGAAGATTAGGGAATGAGAAGCATCTCCACGAAATGTGTGCCTCAGGTTCTGGCTGACCAACCAAAACAGCATTGAGTGGAAACATGCTGTGCTTTTTTAAAGAACAGCTCCGAAGAGACCCAGACTTTTTTCCCCAAGGTCCTTACTGGCGATGAGACATGGTGCTATTCTTATTACCCCCCAAAGCAAACATCAATCAAGACAGTGGAAGACCCCATCGTCACTTCACCAAAATAAAGTCCATCAAGTGAGGTCAAATATTAAGACGATGCTCATTTGTGTTTTTGATGTGAGGCGGATAATGCATTTGGAGTTTGTTCCACCAGATCAGACTGTTACTCAAACTTTCTATTTAGAGATTCTGAAAAGATTAACAGTCCGTGACAATAAGGGCCTGATTTGTGGCAGATGGGGGAACGGTTTTGCCACTACAACAATGCATCTGCTTATGCAACTATCTCTGTCCAGTTTTGGTCAGAAACAGCCTGCTTCTTGCCCCACGCACCCGACTCACCTGACCCCGTCCGCATTTGAATGCTTTTTATTGCTGCAAATGAAGAGGGACATGAAAAGACGGCAATTTGACAACATGAAAGAGGAGAAGAAAAAATGAGGCGCTGTCAACCATTTAAACAGATGAGTTTGAAAAATGTTTCCAAGAATGGAATCACTGATTTGACCAATGAATTAGGTATAATGGAGAGTAATTTGAAGGTGATAAGGTTTGTTTTATATACAGTAGTTTTTTGGTGTGTGTGTGTGTGTGTGTGTGTGTGTGTGTGTGTGTGTGAATTCTAGGTTTGGGGGGGGGGCACTCTCATTTTTTTCATTTACTCACAAAGAGTAAAAGATCTCTGCATGATCTCCTTTTCCAGAATTGTGATTTATAAAATTATACCACATAAAGTAGAGGGAGCTATCCTTGGTACTGTTTTACTATCAGAACACTCAGTTCTGTATATCCATTGTCTAATTCCAGAACAGTTGCTTTATGTATTTTGTCTAGGTGAGAGAGTCATCGTGATAGTATCTGTTGTGTCATGACTACAACTGAAAATCCTTTTCTAGAACCATTTAACACGTTAACATTTCATTTTAAATTATATTCTGACCCTATACAAGTCAATATCCCATTTTCACTGGCTGTTATATCTATTTATACATTATTTTACTCATGTTTTTGTCATTGTTTTTTAACTGACTTAATCCATATTGTTGAAAAGTCCCAAAACTGAGATTTGAACCCAGGTGTTCCTAACCACTGCAGTATATGTATTGTTTTAATTAGTCCTTTTGTAACTCAGTCTGAGGAACTATCTATTTGAAAACAGGAAGTCTTGGGTTATGAACATCCAGTTTACAAACAACTGCTTGCCCTTTTCTGACATGGCTCAAGAATTAAAGTAGGAATATACCTCCACATTTTTAGAATTTTGTAAATTCAGTACAATATCTAGAATAGAGTAGGAGACAGGAAAAGACATAGCAAGCCCTCTCAGGATTCCAAAACACAAAGTGAATTATTTGGCAGGACTGTAGGTACGCAGGACATTCTGAGTGATGTGGTCGGCGTCCATCCGTGAGCCATACTCTGTTCTGTGCTCAAAATCTCACAACCAGAGTTTGTTTGCTGTGCAATGTGTAAACTGCCCTTCTGTAAGAGGGAGATTAAGGGCTGAGCCCCGGTGGCGTAGTGGTTGTGCGCAGGACTGCGGCCCACTGGGATGGAGGTTCTTCTGTAAGAGGGAGATTAAGGGCTGAGCCCCGGTGGCGTAGTGGTTGTGCGCGGGACTGCAGCCCACTGGGATGGAGGTTCAATTCCAGCAGTGGGGCTGGGCCTCCTACTCCCACCACCAGAGAGCATTGATGTCCCCCCTCCCCCCAAAAAAGAGGAAGATTAAGCTTCTACCAAGATTTAAACCCATAGTTTTCCTTCCTCAGCTATCTCTCCAGTTCAGTGTATTTACCATTTGAATCTCTTCCTGTGATATTTCCTTAACCAGGCCTGAACCATGAAGAACTGGTTCAAAGCCCTGACAAATTCTAAAGGCCTAGTAATGAATGGACTTCTTGCATGTTACTTAGAAAATGATCTTTTGAAATAGTTCATGTACAATTTGATGAAATGAATGAAATGCTAACCGTTCTGAATTGGATTCCAAATATTATTTATGTACCTTTTTGCTGATATATAAAATGTAGGCAATATCAATTTGCAACAGTTAAACTTTCATGAGTAAATCCTGGTGGTGCTGTCAGTTAAGCATTGAACTGCCAACAACCATATTGGTGATTAAAACCCACCAGCTGTTCTTCAGGAGGAAGATGAAGCTGTTTGCTCCCATAAAAATTTTTTGTTTTGGGCTGAGCCCCGGTGGCGTAGTGGTTGTGTGCAGGACTGCAGCCCACTGGGACAGAGGTTCAATTCCAGCAGTGGGGCTGGGCCTCCTACTCCCACCGCCAGAGAGCAGTGATGCCAAAAAAAATTTTTTTTTTGTTTTATTTATTTATTGCTCCTATAAAGATTTACAGTCTTAGAAACTCTATATAGGGTTGCCATAAGTTGAAATCAACTCAGTAACAGTGGATTTGGCTTGTTTTTTCTTTTTTGATCTTTGTGTAAGCATGCATACACACATCTTTTCATATGTGTTTATAACTGTGCTACTAGGTATGTATGCATATACAAATGATATTAGACTAGCGGCTTGTATTAGGCTGATACATAGCAGAGTCCGCATAGCACAATTAAAGGATTAGACTACAGAGCAGAACTGACTGTTCAAATCCACTGATGCTGTTTGTTAACTGTATAACATCGGGCAAACATCTTAACCTCTCTGTGCCTTAATGTTCTCTGTAATAAGGGTATAATTACTTGTCAGAAGGATGTTTATGAGAATTAATGAAATTTTGATTTTAAGCACTGAAACCAGGTTTTATACATAATTGTATATAAATTTATTTTTAACTTATTTTGCAAAAGTAACTATTTGTATTTTTATATATTCATTAAAACTTTGTAAATTAGTAATCTTTTAAAGAAATATAAAATTTAGATATGATATGTATTTGTCAAAAACTAATTAATCAAACTACTACCTTAGGTTTTAATAGGAGGTTTGGGCATTTTACTAATGCCCCTTGGGTTTGTTATCACCTGAATAAGATCTTGGTAACTTAAAAACTGAGCTACAATTTTCTTACTCTTTATTTTTAGATTTTGTAGATAAAGCCCCAAATAATAAATATCATTATGAACAAAAAGGTTATATATGGTAGATTTGTTATAAATATTTCAATAATAATGGATCATACAAAGTAATTATTGATCTGTTCTTTTTCAGACCTATTAAATATTTTAATTAATTACTTATAGTTTTATGATTATGGATTTTTGGACTATTGCCATATAACTTTGTTGTTGAGAATTTTGGATTTCTGTACAACTTTGTCATCCCCACCCCCAACTATTTAATATGTATCTAGTTAATATATTTAAAATACTCTTTGGGGCTGAGCCCCTCTGGTGTAGTGGTTGAGTGCAGGACTGCAGCCCACTGGCTTGGCAGTTCAAATCCGGCAGCAGCAAGGCTGGGTGGCTCCCACGACCACCAGAGGGCAGTGACCCCCCCTCCCCCCAAAATACTCTTCATTGTGCTTGAATAACCTAGTTGTAGAAAACACGATAAGAAGCTATTTCCCTATATGCTTAAGTCATTAATAATTACTGTTAACACTATTTTTTTCTTAGTTCTATTTATGAAGAATTACTGAAGTAGATTTTATATTTTTGGATAGACTTTTTATAAGCAATCAGGCAATAAGGACATTTAGTTTAACTATTGAATAGATTAGTCCAATTGACATGATATAGTTTTAGGATAACAATGTAGGTAGTTTCTACAGGTAAAGAATGAAGATTTAGCCTAAGCTTGTCTTAAAGTTGAATTTGTAGATAAAAGGCATGTCACATGTAGCTTTACTTCAGTGCAAGAAAAAGAACCCTGAGGATACTTAAACCCAGTGTGTTTAAACATTGAAGTGCTAACATACAAGGTTGGCAGTTCAAACCCACCAGTCACTTTGAAGGGGAAAAGATGTGGTTGTACGCTCCTGTAAATTGTAGCCTTGGGAACCTTAAGGAACAGTTCTAGTCTGTAGGTCCTTGTGAAGTGAAGTAGACTCAGTGGCAGTAGGTTTGCTGGTGGTTTTTAGTCAGAAAAAAACGGGAAATCTTCTCAATGATGTAAAACTTCACGTGCAGTAAGTGAAAGGGATTTGCGTGAACAATTGCTGAGAAGGGGATTAGTTCAATCTTTTCAAGGACTAGTTAAATGTAAATTACTTTTTTTTAAAGGACCTTCAAAAATAATCCCGATACTTCTCATTCAACAGAATTGCTTCCACATTGCCCCTGACAGATGGTTCTGCATCTATACTAGTTTGCAATGGTTAGATTATAAAAATGTCAAGCTACTCCATGTTCATCTCATCCTTTAATTCCTTATTTTGGGGAAATATTATCTTCTAATTTTAAATAGCCCTTGGACCTACTAGTGATTTTAACAAAATATGTAATTTACAGATTGCCCAAGGACTCCCGATACTCCAAATAGTGACCCTCGTTGCTCTACTAGCAATAATAGATTGATGGCCTTACAAAAACAATTGGATATAGAACTTAAAGTCAAACAAGGTGCAGAGAATATGATACAGATGTATTCAAATGGATCATCAAAGGTAAGTAACATAAAGAAATGTAAGTGTGTATTTAAAATGATTTAAGTAGTATACCTGGACTTAATTAGTGAATAAATATGTATATAAATGAAATAATTATTTTTTCAGTTTCGTAGTTTGAAACCTAATCCAAATTTTTATAAACTATAATTCTTCAGTTATTTTATTTTTAAGGCACACAATACAAGGTTAGATCCAAAAATATTGGTACGAGGTATTAGGACTTCAAATCATTCATGTAGAAGTTTATGACATTTAAAACATGTGTAAGCATAATGCTGTGGTCATTAGAGGTCCTCAGAGAGATTCTCAGTAGTATACTCCATAGAGTGCCTTCCCCCCCAATAAAATCTTGTAGGATAAACTAGCTTCTCTTCCCCCTTCCCCAACAGTTTTATTGGCATGTAGTTTATGTATCATACAACTCAATATTAATTAATTAATTGTTCAGTCCTATTAAGGAGAATTGTACAATTATTACCACATCAATTCTAGCGCAAGTACCCCTTCCCCTCCCTGTGAGCCTCTCCCATCCCCTTATTCCCTATGTTCCCTTGTATCAGTTATTACCATTGTGCATCCATTCCTCCTGTGCTTCACAGCTGGGAGACCCCACAGAAAGCAATAGCAAACAAAATCGAACTAAGGTGGTATAGATAAAATCATAATAATACAAGGACAAAAATACAAATAATGCGTGAGAAGGAAAAGATTCTTGTCAACATTCAAAAGACCAGAGAAGAAATTTCTGCTAGCACCCATAAGAAAGTCATGTCTTGTTTATAGGGTGGTCAACTGGCCAAGTATTATGTTTGATCCAGCATAATCAAGATTACAATGTCTCTGCCATATGGTCAGACTGTTGGAGACCCTTGCCTGTGGCCAAGAGCAGATCTGCCAGCAGCCCGGTGTGACTAGATAATCTGCAGGTGGATTTTGGCCTTCCACAATTCCCCTGAGCCCTCCACAAATTGGATGTTCATAATTTTTGCTCTGATGCTTTTCTCCTCACTATATTTGTATTTTGTAATTGTCATCTACGGATCACACAAGCTGGTGTGCTTCTGGGTGGACTTAATTGAATCTTCACTTAGATGACTATTTGAATACAGAAGCCAGCTTATCTTTCCATCTGATTTTTAGCAAGACTGAAGGTAATGAAAACAATTTTATGCAATAACAACTGGATATGAGTGTTGGATTTACTAAGACAATTCAAAGCACAAGCTCCCTTCAAAATAGTGGCTTTCAAAGGGTTTTACTAGGCTAGTTAAAGTTAAAGAAGCCAGCTCAGAAGGTTATGGTGATGGGGATTTTTCATAAGGATAATATTAATAGGCTTTCTCAGAGGACACAGGATAATCATGAGAACTTATTAGGAAGAAGTTGTATAGAAACTGAAAACTGCATCGGTCAGGAAAGTAGAAGGAGAGTGTGGAGGATTTCTTTTTCCTCTCCATTGCAACAATGCAGTTGCCCACTATTCAAAGGTAGCAAGGACTGTCCTTTAAGAATTCCATTGGGAAAAGATACTTCATTCACCCTGCAGCCCTGATTTTGACCTTTAGGCATTTTTTGCCCCCAAATCCAAGTGGTATTAAAAAGGTACACAGTTTTAATGCCTTGAGGCTGTCAGAGCAGTTGTTCTGTTATACTAAGAGGAAGACCAAGACTGTTGTTTTTGCATAATGCAAAATGAAGTGCATGGAATTCTTTGGGGAAGGGTTAGAGAGATGGTTGCACAACTTCCAGAGAGGATATGTTGAAAAACAATAGCGTAACATTTTAGTATTTTTGTTTTGTAAAGGTCTATATGATTTTGTTGCAATAGTTTTTTGATATATCCTAAAAGTATACTAAAGTTAGTACATTTTAATATAGAATACAAAGTAGTGTTTGAGCATGTCTTACTTTTTAAAAAATGGTATGAAATGTAGCCTTTAGTTGTAGCGTACAACTCCTTCTGGCACTTAGAGACTCTAATTTTGGATATATGGTATGTTATTTATTTTGAGCCATACAAAAACACATTAGCAGTTGCATTGCAGAACTTTTATTATAATTTTCTAAGTTAATACCCTAAAAAATTAGTGTCCTAGTGTTACAGTATTACATAGAATAAAAAATTATTATTTCTTATTACATCGAGTTGAAAGTTAAGAAATGAATGTTCTCATTTCATTCATTAGCCAGAACTAACGAACTATTTGAGATTTTAAACTTTGCCTTAGTTAACATCTTGATGAAATACGATTTAAAAGAGAACTGATTGTAATTTGGAGATCAGATTCATTCATTACATTTATAGTTACTTTATGATAGAAAATATTATTTTTTAAACTTTATTATTATAAGAATCCTTACTTCTACGATTTAGTCCCAGCAGCATTCATAACTTCCCTGAGCTTTTAAATGTGACCACGATGAGTACTATATTTAAAACCTTTTTAAGTTTAGGAGCTGTAAGAGCCCCCAATAAAATGATCTTTAAAAAAAGCAACAACCTGGGGCTGAGCCCCGGTGGCATAGTGGTTGTATGTGGGACTGTGGCCCACAGGGTTGGCAGTTCAAACCCAGCAGCAGCTCTCCAGGAGCAAGGCTGGCCCTCCGACACCCACTAGGGGGCAGTGATGCCTACAAAAAAAAAAAGCTACCCTGAAAAAAAAACTTCAAAGAAATGATCATAATTAACATTTTTATACAGTTCCATACATGCTTGTATGTATTTAATCGCATTTAATACTTTAAAACAAGTGTGAGTTGGCAAAGGTGACCTATCTACTTAACCCTTGTGTGCCATATTTTACAATCTACTGGACATACCTACTTCCAGGGACATCAGTTTGTCTAAAAAGAAACTAATTCGTTCTTTCATCCTTGTATCTTCCTCCTTGTTTATTAGCACTACTAGCTTCTTAGTCTAATAATGTGAAACACCTGAAATTCTTCCTTAATTTTTTTGGTTCATGGAACTCCCTTATCTTCAACTCACTCAAGCCAAATACTGACCCCAATATCATCTCGTTGATTCTGACTTCTAGCGACTCTATAGAATAAAGTAGAACTGCCTCATTGGGGTTTCAAGACTTAAATCTTCGTCTTTCTCCCACAGAACAGCACACCAACCTTGTGGCTCCCAGCTAAGTGCATAGCCCACCACACCAGCAACACACTTTAATTCCTTAGCCACTCTTTAATTCCTTAGCCACTACTCACTCAGTCAGTTAGCAACCAGGGCTGTAATTGTACTTTTTTGTTGTCATTAGCATCTGTCTCTTCCTCTTCGTGCCACTAGTCATCTTTCAACGACAGTATTGCAGTAGCCTTATCTTTGGTTCCTCTGCCTCCAGTAACACTAATATTTGGAATGTAGGTTAGCACAGGCACTTTGAAGTCTAGCAAATCTTTGTTCAGATTGCAGTCACTCACTACCAGCTTTTTGTCCAATGTGAGTCTCAGCCTTTTCAAATGTATAATTAGGATACTAATACTTACTCTGTAAGATTGGATGGTGGTTAGGAGATTTAGAAATGATTCATATAAAATACCTAGCACAGAGCTCCATAAATAAGGGAATGTTTGCTGATGCTGTTATTAAGTGACACGAATCTTCTTAGATAGATAGGTGAAATTAAGTGTATTTTTCCTTGGTGAAGCAGCTTTTCATTACTTAACAGAAATTATTTTTATGAGGAAATAGAGGAAAGAACCATGAGGCAAAGGACATTTATAGAGGTCTAAATATAGGCATGTACACATTTGAATATATATATAATGAAAGGGGAATGGATCTATGTAGTTATATCTATATATTAAGAATTAAGGTGGCAGATGCACATTGGGCCTTAACTCAAGTCCTCCCTCAACACAAGAATACTTTGTTCTAATAATCCGGCATCCTGTGATGTTCACCTTCTTGATACAATTGCTGAAAACAAAATGGGTGCATAAACAAATATGGTGATGAAAGCTGATAGTGTCTGGCTTTCAAACAGTGTAGCATCTGGGGTCTTAGAGGCTTGAAGATTAAAAAGCAGCCATGTGGCTGGGAAGCAACAAAGCGAACGTGGAAGCAGCACACCAGTCTGTGAGATCATGAGGTGTCGATGGGATCAGGTATTAGGTATCTAAGACCCAGAACAAGATCATACCCAATGTTTTTGGCGGGGGGGTTTGGGGGTAGAGTGGAGACCCTAAGCCCATTTGTAGACAATTGGACATCTTCTCACAAAAGGATCACAAGGAAGAGATGAGGCAGCTGGGGTGCAGTATAGCACCAATGAAACACAGAACTTTCCTCTAGTTCCTTAATACTTCCTTCCCCCCACAATCATGACCTCAACTCTGCCTTACAAGTCAGATTAGAACAGAGCTTGCACACTGCTACAGAAGAGAGCTGCAACACAGGGAATCCAGGATAGTTAAACCCCTCAGGGCCAACAATGAGAATAGAGAAACCAGAGGGATAAGGGAAAGATGGGGTAAAAAGGGGGAATCGATCACAACGATCAATCTAGAACCTCCTCCTGGGGGACAAACAACAGAAAAGTGGGTGAAGGGCAGCAGAAGATGACTTTAAGATAAGAAAATAATAATCTGTAGCCTATCAAGCACTAATACAAGGCAGTTGGGAAAGCGAGGGGGGGATATAAAGGGCTCAAATGTAAAGAAAATGCTTTGAAAATGATGATGGCAGCATAGGTGCAAATGTGCTTGACCTACCGAATAAATGTATGAATTGTGATGACATGTAAGAACCCTCCAATAAAAATATTTAATTTTTTTTAAAGTTACTTTTTTGAGCCTCAAATAATGTGACAATTGTAATGTAGAAACTTGAGTTATTTTGCTGTGTATATTCGCAACAGAAATAAAATTCTGAAAAATGTCACCTGTAGCAAATTTAATGGATTCTGTATTATTTGTACATTTGAATACTTGCTAAAGGATCTTTATAATGCCAAAATAAACATTTGCATTTTGCTTATAGTTATTTAAAGATGTGCAGAACAGAAAATTTTGAGTTGCTTGCTGAAACATAACATTTTTCTTTACTAAAATACTTTCCTGTTTAGAGAAGTGGTTCTTAATCCATCTGAGGGTTATAGACCACTTTGAGAATATGGTAAAACTTGGGAATCTCATTCATGTATCAATATACATTTGCCTTTCCTATGCCTTTGAGAGATTCATGGTCTCCTCAAACTAATATGTCAGATTTAAGAGCTTGACGCCAAGAAAAATGTTTAAATCTCAAACTATAGGTCAATACTAAAACTGGTAGTATTACCAACTACCCCAAAATAAGTGTTTAAAGTTAAGGAAAAAGTATTCTATTAAAATTTCAGTCACACAGAAAACTCAAACTCATTATAATCGGGTTGATTTCAACTCACAGCAACGCCGTAGTCGTGGTAGAACTATGTGTGTGGGTTTCTAAGGCAGTGACTCCTCACTACCGTGGAAAACCTCGCTTTCCAAATATATGTGTTTGGGAGTGGGTGCATGCATTTTATGTATATGAAACATGGATTCTTCCAAAATAAACATTTTATGAAATGTCATGGAATCAATTTGAAATAATTATACCCATTTAAAAAAATCTTATTTATGCCATATTACGTTTCTCCCTTCACCATCTCAAATTTCATTTAGTAGGGTAGGTAAGTTGGCTTTATGACTTTAAGCAAAGATTTAGTGTCTTCATTTCAAATCTTTGTCAATGAAAACAAAAGAATTACCAAGTAATTTATATGTTGAAATTATTTAAGAAACATCTAATAAAATATGGAAGAAATACTGATTTAGAGATGCCAGAATCTTTAAAATAAATCATTTGAGAGTTGAAAGATAGATTTCATAATAAATATACTTTTCTAAGAGTGTTTAGAAATTATTTATAGAACTTTTAGGTTGTGAGATTCTAAATAATCTGCCCCATCACACCTAGGAAAAAAGACACATTATCATTAGTAATCTTTGCTCCTCTGAGACTGATTTATCATACCTGAAAGACAAGTCATAAAATTTGTGTAAAATTAAGTGTTTGGCACTTTAGCAAATAAAATATGTAGAGCTATTAGATTTTTAGCAAGGGAAATGAGTGAAGTTTAAAGTGTATAAAGTTCACATCATCTTCCTCAGAGTTGAATTAAAGAAGTTCAAGTTTATAGGCAGCAAATTCAATTAGGCTTTTGTGGTCTGGGTTTCAGGCTAACCATGCTTATCCCATTTCTAACAGTATTAAAACGAAGAGTCGAGTTATTTATGTAGAATAAATAGGTGACAAGTATATATAAGGAAGAAGACAGGGTCAAAAGTTATTTTTGTATTTGTTACAGGGTAACTAGCTAAAACCAATAAGGAATAGATGAAAATTTGGGGACTAAGCGCTCAATGCCAATAACACATTCACCTTAAAGCACCTTACAGGACAAAGCAACTTTATAGGACAAAGTAGAACTGCCCCATATGGTTTCCATAGCTGTATCTTTTTCAGAAGCGCAAGAGTAGCTTGTAGGCTCAGATCCCCGATTGTTTACCACTGCACCACCAGAACTCCAAAATTTAGGGACAAGAATGTAAAATTCAATGTGACAGTAAATTCGGTTGTCTTCATAACTTTATGCATTTGTATTTTTTTGCGGGGGGGCATCACTGCCTCTGGTTATGCATTTGTATTTTTTTTTTTTTTTTTTTTAATTAGGCATCACTGCCCTGGTGGTGGGAGTAGGAGGCCCAGCCTTTGCTCCTGGGAGCCGGAATTGAACCTCTGTCCCAGTGGGCCGCAGTCCCGCGCACAACCACTACGCCACCGGGGCTCAGCCCGCATTTGTATTTTTATGATGAAAATTATTCTTGTACATATCATAGCCAGAGCTACTTTTTAAAAATATAAGTCAAATATTTTCACTCTGCCTTGCAATCTATTTTTCAATGTTTTCAAGGTATTCTTTCTCTTTCTGCTTCATAGGCCCATATCATGCCACTCAAATTGATCCAGCTTTATGTTCCTTGTATCATGATTTCCTAAAGCCTTAATAATCATTCTCATATATATATATATATGATACACTAGAAAAAAAAGTAGCAATTCCTTTGAGTTGTAGCATGCTTCTTCCTGTGTCACACTTTATATCTCCCTGTTTGTGGTTCACGAAGACTTCAAGTCTAGTTGTAGGTTTAGAATCAAAAGTGGATTTTGGAGGTGGATCCTGGGAACAGTGAGCAAATACCTTGTCAGGCATCTGCCTCAGGTGATGGATGCTCCAGGTGATATCTCAGACAAAAACTCTTAAGAAAAAGCTGGGGTTAATGTCATTTTAGCTTGAACTATGTGTATGTGAAGCCCTGGACACAACTCTTCTGTCATTTTGTCTACCGGTAGCAGTACCTGTCTACCAGCTTCCTTAGACTTTTCGTTCTGCTAAATTCACAGAAAAATATACACACACTGGGCAACTTGTCTCCCAAGTATTTGATCTGTTGGTGTGGATATTTTGTATCTTTCTCTTGGCCCCTTATGCCATGTATTAGTAGTACTCACCTTTTTGCTAGAGACAGAATCATCAAGGTCTGTAAGACTAGCCAGGGGAGAGAAACAATTCAGATAAATCATCCTTAAGATTTTACTCATATAGGATTACTTGTGATGTCAAGTATTTTAGTTTGGGTTCTCTAAAGGAGCAAAATCAATGAAGTATGTATATATTACTGCATGTAAGGGATTTATTTCAAGAGAATAGCTCACACAATTGTAGGAATAGGTATGTTCCAAATCTGCACATCAAATGTCTTGGTGAAGGGTTCTCCTGACCTGTGGTTGCAGGAACTGAAAATCCAAAATTGGTAGCTCACATCCCAAGAATTTGAGGTCAGAGGATGACTAGTCATCTATAGGGTTCGTGTATGTGTGTACACATATACATACTTATACACATATACATGTATTATCTTTTAAACTCTGGGGAAGTTGACAGGTAACCAAAACTGTCACAGTCGGTATTTCTTCAATGTGTAAAAACAGTTCTGACATACTTCCAACCTTATCTTTTTATCTTTTAAATATTAGCTGCTCAAACACAATTCCCCAAATGTCTAAAATGAGGAAGTTGACTATGAAAATGCATTGAATACTTGAAAATATAAACTGGCAGTTATAACTGTACATTGCTGGTAACGTAATATCTAAAGGCAGTTTTAAAAGTCTTCATTATATTTTCACATCTTTGCATATCCTTCAGATATCTGTGTGTGGAAACATTCACTTACTATTAAAATTACTAGAATTACTACTGGTAACATGTTGTGTTAAAATAAGAAAGGTATATTTCCGAAGAAGTAAGTGACAAGACTATTGTTTCACATAGGGATATCATTTAAAAAAGGTCAGATTGATTGAAAAGTATTATATAAACTGTTTACTTAGAATTTGTACCTTCATATTAGCACTTCATTGACATAAGGTACCTTATCATTTTGTGTGTGTGTGTGTGTGTGTGTGTGTGTGTGTGTGTGTAAGAGCGAACTTTATATCAAAGAGTAATTGTACAAGAAGAAAACATTACAGCCAGACCAGGTCAGGTCCATAAATCTGATATTAGCCATATTAGCCCATATGTCCATTACCAGTCTAAAACTTCTTATGACTCGTGTAGCACATGCAATGATGCTGCATGCAGACAGATCACAGGCCAGTGGGTGAAAAGTCGTGTGGACCCAGTTGTGGTGGAAGCATCTCAGTGCTGGCGTGGGTCTCCACAAGGCTCCTCCAGCTCCAGGGCTTTGGCTCTATCAGCATAGCTCAATATGACTTATAACAGGATTGTCTTACAGGAAGTGAAGGTGTGGCCCACCTTCAGCAAACTATTTATCTCTGCAAAATGAGACCATTAAACTGTGACCTGATTAACAAGATAAACTCCACCCCTTCACTCTTAATAGTCTCCAGTTAACACTAGATTACGTTACTACCACAAATGGGATTTTCATGTTTTTCCTAGATGTTGTTTAGTAGTTCAGACTCAGTGGCCCTATGTAGAACTGGACAAAATATAGCCCAGATCTGCACTATCCTCACAGTAGTTACTGTGTTTGTGCCCATTGTTGGAGCCATTGTGTCAATCCATTTAATTGAGGGGCTTCCTCATTTCTGCTGACCCTCTACTTTACCAAGCAACATGTTCTTCTCCAGGGACTGGCTTTGCCTAAGAATCAAAGACAGTAAGACAAAGTTTTGTCATCCTTCCTTCTAAGGAGCCTTCTGGAAGTGTTTCTTTCAATACAAATTTGTTTGTTATCTGGGCATTCTATGGTATATTTCATATTTTTTGGCAATATCAATAACTCCAGTGCTTTAATTCTTTGGTCTGTTTTATTCATTGTCTAGTTTTCACACAAAGATGAGGTGATTGAAAATACCATGGTTTGGGTCAGAACCATTCTTGCACCTTAGTTCTCAAAGTGACATTTTTACCTTTCAGTACTTTAAAATTAGGTCTTTTAGTACTTTCAGTAGGTTTGTGCAGAGATTTGCCCAGTGCAATTGAACAACATGGACTTTCTTGACTGCTGCATCCTTGAGCACTGATTGTGGATCCAAGTAAAAGGAAACCCTTAACAATTTCAATATATTCCACATTTATCTTGATGTGGCCTCCTGGTGAGGCTTTTTATTTTCTTTATGTTGAGGTGTATACAATGAAAGATTGTAGCCTTGATTTTTATCAGTAAATGCTTTTCAAGTCTTTACCTTTCTCAAGTTGTCTTATTTTTATATCGAAGATTGTTAATGAATCTCCAATTTTGATGCTGGGTTCTTTTTCATTGTCTTGAATTACTTGTTCAGCATATAAATTGAATAAGTATGGTCATAGGATACAACCTTCCCTAATTTTAAATGCCACAGTATCACATAGTTTTGTTCAAGCAACTACCTCCTGGTCTGTGGACATATATCATATGAATGCAATGAATTGTTTAGGAAATTCCATTCTTCTCGATGTTATCTATAGTTTGTTATGGTCTAAACAGTCAAATGCCTCACATCGTCAAAAAAAACACAGTTAACATCATTCTGGTATTCTTTGCTTTTCACTAAAATCTATCCTTTTTTTTTTTTTTTTAAACTAAAATCTATCCTATGTCAACAGTTATGTCACTTGTTCCACATCCTTTTCTGAATTTCTGGCAGTTCCCTGTTCAGATACTATTAATTATTGTCAGCAAAATTTTTCTTGTCTGCATGTGATATTAGTGACTTTGTTCCATAACTTCCGTGTCCAATTGGATCATCTTTCTTTTGGAATGTGCACACACATGGATCAATTCTGGTTAGTTGACCAGATAGCTGCCATGCAAGTTTCTTGGCACAGATGAATGAGTGTTCCAGTGTTGCATCTCTGTGTTGCAACCTCTCAGTTGGTATTCCATTCCTAGAGCCTTGCTGTTTTGCCAGTATCTTCAGGGCAGCTTTGACTTCTTCCCTCAGTCTCTTTGGCTCTTGACCATGTGCTGCCTCAGATCCAGGAGCTGGCTGACCCGCCGCCGGCCGTCGCCCTCTGCAGCCTCTGCCGCGGTTCTGGAGCACTGGACTCCTAAAGGAAAATATGTTATTGCCAACTATGTGCTATGAAATTAATTTTACCTAATGCTTGCAAGCAAAAGTCTCATGTTTTAGAGAGCATTTTCCTAGTTTTAAAAAGCTATAGAGCAGTGGTTCTCAACCTTCCAAATGCCACAACCCTTTAATAAATATAGTGCCTCATGTTGTGGTGATTTCCCAACCATAAAATCATTTTCCTTGCTGCTTCATGACTGTAATTTTGTTACTGTCGTGATTTGTTATGTAAATATCAGATATGCAAGATGTATTTTCATTGTTACAAATTTAGCATAGTGAAAGCATAGTCACAAAGCAATATGTAATTATATGTTGTGAAGTATTTGGGTATTTTCCAATGGTCTTGGGCGGCCCCTGTAAAAGAGTTGTTCCATCACCAGGTTGAGGATCACTGCCCTAGAAGCACAATGGTTATTCACTGAACTGCTAATCAAAGGGTTGGCAGGTAAAATTGAATCCATTCTCCATGAGAAAGATATAACGGTCTGCTCCTATTAAAAAAACAACTAGCATTCCTTAAAGATTTACGTTGGAAACCCTATAGAGTACGTAGTTCTACATTGACTTTTTGGGTAACCGGTATGTCAGAATCAACTCAAAAACCTTTAGGTTTGGGAGTGGTTTATCCCAGTTTTACAACTAAAATACCTTAAGGTATATAGAACAATACACAAGTTGTGTTGTTATTGTTGTTTGTCTGTGAGGTGACTCAGACTCATGATGGTCTTATATATATAGCAGAAATAAATGTCCAGTTCTGCACCTGCTTGATAATCATTTATATTAGCCAAGTTTATGTAGTAAGACAATTGAGACCTAAGAATACATGATTGCAAAAAAATATTTGACTTATCAGATTGTGAGCACTGGAAGACTATAATTTTTTTCCTCAATGTAGTCTAGACTCAAAGAAATAAATTTTTTTTGAAATAAAATTATTTCAAACCTTCAGTTTGATGTTTCTAATATTGGACTGATTAAAGGATTAAAATATTTTAGTTTTAAACTTAGGTGAGTTCCCCAAAGTGTAATATATCATAGGCAAATAACCAAATTCAGGCCAGTATCCCTATTGGTGATGCATAATTAACTTCTTATTCTGGGAGAGCAAGTTGTAATTCAAAATCTAAATTAGTAATTATTGAGCTTATTATAAATAATTTCACCTGACTCCTTGGTATTAAGTTAATATGTTTTTATTTATAAAACAGCAATGTCTGGCTAGACACTCCATTTTAAGTAAGTGACTAAGTTTCGAGGCAGAAAACAAATAGAAAAAGATTTATAAATTTGTTTATTTCCCCCCCCCCCCCACTATTTAGTAACCTGAGTTTAGAAAATAAAAGAATATATTACTTTTTATAACAGCAATATGCCTTTCACACACATTTCTTTTAGTCCATGTCATATGTGTGTGTTGTGTTTATTGAAATGAAGCTTTCCGATAATTTTCTGTTAAGGTCTAGTCGTGAGCCTTTTGGAAAATTAAGATTGATTGTATGCTGTTTTATTTTCATATTATTGCTGTCTACCCTAGTGATGGAGTTCCTTGGCGGTAAAGAGAGCTCAGGTGCTTTCTGTTAACCAAAAGGATGGAAATTGGAATCCACCTAGAGGCTCCTCAGATGAAAAACCTGGCAATCTAATTTGACAAAATCACCCATTGAAAACCCGATGAAACATAGTTGCCATGAATAAGAACCAAGTTAATGACAACTGGTTTTTACCTTGTAAAGGCCTAGGTGGTTCAGTGATAGAATTTTCACCTTCCATGCAAGAGACTCAGGGTTGATTGCTGGCCAATATAACTTGTACACAGCAAATAACAGCTTTTCAGGATAACAGGTTTCAATAGAGCTTCCATACTAAGATGAACTGGAAAAGAAAAGTCTTAGTAACCTGCTTCTGAAAATCACCAATAAAACCTAATGAGTTTCCTTAGTTTAACTTCTAATGGTCATGGAGGTGGGAAGGGCCTGGCTACAGTTGACTTCATTTTACATGGAGTTACCATGAGCTGGCATCCAACTTGATGGTAGTTAATCACAATAGCAATACCTTAGTGATAACAGTATAAATGCTTAAATAATTGGCATGAATTCCTATGAATAAATTCTACTTAATTTGATGTTTAATTTGATATGTCACTTCTTTTTTTTAATATAAGAGTTTTATATGAAGGATAATTGTACATTAAGAAAACATCCCAACCCAGTCTAAGGTCGTAAGTCTGATATTAGCTCATATGTCCAATACTAATCTATAAAGTCCTCTTCAGACTCACGAAACACATGCAATTGATGCTGAGTGCAGGACCACCACAGTTCAGTGGGTAGAAAGTCTTTGGATCCAGTCAGGTTGTCCACATCTCGGCACTGGCAGGGGTCTCCATGTGGTTCCTCTAGTTCCCAGGGCTGCATCAGGGTAAGACCATTTGGCTTCTCCTCAGGATGTCTTGCAGGAAGTGAGGTCACTTCTTTTATGAAGAGAAAAACCTCCCAGACTTTGGCATCTTCTTATTTTCCAAGCAAGAGATGACATTATTTTCTAATACTTAACATGAAGGTTTTCATTGTATTCCTGTATTTTTCTTCAACGGCTACAATAAACTTTAGCAGATTTATTTGCTTTACACATTGCAGGTCGGATCCCAAGTTTACTTGTGTTTATGGTTTAATGCAAAAAGAAAAAACCTAATAGCCAAAACACTTGGATAAGTTGGTAAAAAAAAAAAAAAAATCCGGTCTTTAATGTGTTAAGAAAGGGCAAATATATTAACTTTCACTCTGGAGTTACAAAGTGCTGGTGACTAGTAACTGCCAGAAATTTAAGCTACATTCAAAAGGAAACATGGAGCAAGGGATATTGGCGAAAAGCAGAGAATAGCAGAAAGATATTCAACTGTAGGTGTTAAGACAAATTATGGATTACATCAAAAAGCATGAGAATATCAGATCACTTCATCATGCTTATGCATAGTAAGAGGGTACTATGTGATTTAAAATTAGGAAATGTGTGTACTATAGTTTATCCTAATACCATGCTTACTCAATCAGTATGCTAAGCAAATAATCCAAAAAGCTGGATTATTGCTTGAAGAAGAATGCTGCACCAAAATTGGAAGAAGATTAATAAGTAAGCTGTGATAATCAGGTTATACAACTTTGCTTGCTGAAAGCAAAATGAACTTAAAATGTTAATGAAGGTCAAAGACCAAAACCTTCAGTTTAGGTTACACTTCAAAATAAAGCAAAAATCTTCTCACTTAAATCAATGATATAAGCGGGCTGAGCTCTGGTGGTATAGTGGTTGTGTGCAGGACTGCAGCCCACAGGGTTGATGGTTCAAATCCAGCAGCATCTCTCTGGGAGCAGGGCCGGGCTTCGTACTCCCAGGGCAGTGATGCCCCCCTCCCCCGCCCCCCCCACACACACATCAATGATATAAGTAATGTCACAATAAATGGAGGAAAGTCGAAAGTCTCAAAGATTTCACTGTACTTCAACCCAGAGTGAATGCCTTTGGAAGCCATAGTTAAGGAAAAAATGACAGAGGCTGTATTTCATTGGGCAAATCAAAGACAAACAAACCAAAACCTTTTTAAAGAATTCAGAAGAAAAGAGATCTTTTTTGGGACTGAGGTATGCGTAGCACATACCATGGAATGAATGTTAAGTCGCCTCATATGTATGTGAAAGCTGGACATAATGAATGCACAGGGAAGAATGAAAAGCAGTTGATGTCTTTGAAGCATACCGTTTTCTAACAATATTGAATATACCTCGAGTTTCCAGAAGAACAAGCAGTTGGAAGAAGTCTTAGGAGAAGTATGGCCAGAATGCTGTTTTGCAATGAGGATGGTGACGCTGTTTATCTCATGTATTTTGGCTTGTCTCTGGAGAAGGACATCATTCTTGAAAATAGAAAGACCCTCTGTGAGTTGGGTTGACACTGTGTATAACTGTGTAAACACAACTTGATAGCACCTGACAACGTTCTGCCTACCAGAGTTCCTAAAATGCCACAGAACTAAATTGAAGTACAGCTGTAACATCATTTCACTTAATTCAGAATCTTTCTTGAAATCATACGGAAAACTAATAGTTTTTTCCATATCATTTCTTCCTAATTCTGTTGAGGTCCTACTGTATTTCGAGTCAAAATTTTTAGGGACTATAAATCTTATTATCTATATTTACAAATTTTCCCTTTTGAGAATTTAAGGCTACAAAGATGTATGTTTAGCTTATTTTTAAGGTTCACACTCATGAAACTTTCGAAAAAGATTTTGCTGAGATTTAATGAGAGGATAGGATTATATAATATTTGAGGTTTACATGTGTATCATATTATTGCTTTGAGCAGGAGAGTTAAGGACAGTTTTTTGTTTTATGTAAAGCTATGACAAGTGGGAATTAAAGATTAAATTTGGGTTGTTGGGTGTTTTGGTTTTATTTGGACTTAAGCATTAATAAAACTGACATTCTCTCAAATTCTAAACATTAAGCAACATTGTTATCCTTGTTTATTTCCCTATAAGCTTAATGGCTCTTCCCTTCCCACCTCATATAACTGTAGCTACAAGCTATAAGTATTTCATAGTGTCCTGAGTTTTTAATTCTCTTGTTGCATTTTAAAAAGTACTATTTAGAAGCGATGAAATATCTTCTTTTCCATTTTTGTCAGTGGTTTTCTTTTATTTTGTTTTTATTGTTATTGTTTTGTTGGTTTTGACTTCCTTTATTTTATTAGACTTTGCCTGGTATTTGTACTTACTAATGTATCTGCATGTCTTTCTAGATAAGATAGATGAGATAAATAATTTAGACATGAAAAGAATGGGACCAGTGGTTCCAGGGGGATATGGGCGGGTTAAGTAGGAGAAAAGAAGTGTGTGTGGGAGGGGATGCAGGGAGAACTAACCCAGAAATAAGGGAACAACAAGTGAACTAAAATCAATGGAAGGAAGTTGATAGGAATCAGGGGCAGTATAACACTAAACCCAAATGTGGGCTGAAACATGTAGGGACAAGAGGGAAGTAAAAAGGAAATAGAGGAAAGAACCAAGAGGCAAAGGACATTACAGGCATGTACACATTTGAGTATATATTTAATTAGAGGGGAATAGAACTACGTACTTATATCTATAGGTTAAGAATTAAGGTTGCAGATGGACATTGGGTCTCAACTCAAGTACTCCCTTAACACAAGAACACTTTGTTCTAACAGTTGGCATTCTATGATGCTCACTTTCCTGACACAATCGCTGAAGACAAAATGGATGCATAAACAAATGTGGTGGAGAAAGCTGATGTGCCGGCTATCAAAAGATATAGTGTCTGGGGTCTTGAAGATAAACAATTGGTCATACAGCTGAGAAACAACAAAGTCCACATGAAAGAAGCACACCAGTTTGTGATCATAAGGTGTCCATAGGATCAGGTATCAGACATCTAAGTCCCAGAATAAAACCATTCCCAAGGTGAATGGAGGAGGGCATGGAGTGGAAACCCAAAGCCCATCTGTAGACAGTTGGACATCCCTTCACAGAGGAGTCACAGGGCAGAAATGAGCCAATGTCAGGGAGCAGTATAGCACTGATGAAACACACAACTTAACTCTAGTTCTTTACCCCCACTACCATGACCTCAATTCTATTTTATAGATCTGATTAGACCAGAACATGCACACTGCTATAGATAAGAGTCCATAATGCAGGGAATCCAGGATAGATATACCCCTCAGAGCCCAAAGGAAAGTAGAGATACCAGGAAGGATTGGGGGGGGGGGGGGGGGGGGGGGGGAAATCGATCACAAGAATCAATTTAGAACTCCCTCCCTGAGGAACAAAAAATAGAAAATGGGTGAAGGGCAACAAAGGACGATGTACGATATGGAAAAAAATAATTTATAACTTATGAAAGGTTTTTGAGGTAGGGTGGGGAAGGGGGAAGAAATGGGGAGCTGATTTCAGGGATCTGAGTGGGAAGAGAATGCTTTGTAAAAGATGATGGCAGCATATGTGCAAATGTACTTGACACATTGGAGGAATGTATACGGATTGTGATAATGTGTGAAATGTATGGATTGAGATGTAAAAGCCCCCAATAAAAGTTTGTTGTTGTTGTTGTTTTTAAAGAAAAAATTTTTGTCCAGTTACTGGTGGCATTTTCTTTCTTTTTTTACAACTAGGATCGGAAGCTCCATGGCACGGCTCAGCAAATGCTCCAGGACAGCAAGACAAAGATAGAAGTTATAAGAATGCAGATTCTTCAGGCAGTACAGACGAATGAATTGGCTTTTGATAATGGTGATGCCACAGACATAAATCGGCATTTTTCTTATTAATGTCAGTGCCAGATAGGCATGTGTTAGGATGGACATACGGTGCGAAATAGATCTTAATATGATGAAGAGAGGTAGTGGTTCACAGTTCGGAGGGGAGGGAGCATTATGTAATTTGAAATTGAGTTATGTACTGTTTCAATGATGTATACATCAAATATTTATTTACTCCTTATTTAAAGAAGCTAGTACCCTAGAATGTACATCTTCATTTTAATGTATTTCCACTTACATTCTAAATTTTACAAATCTATTGCCCACTTAGAGTATATTTTGTTTTGTCCTGTTATTTTTTATTTTTCTTTTTTAATTCCAGAGGGCTTCAAAATATGAGCAGAAACTATTTCAGTCTCATGATGCTTCAACATGTGACTATATTGACATATATAGTTATAATTTCTTTAGAAACATGGTAGCTAAAATGGAAAGTTCTGAATTTTATCATTGTATCTATTAAATAGTGCTTCCAGTGTTCATTGCTTAAAGGGCTTTTCCTTTAATGCTATGAAAATTCATTTATTTTTCATTATTTAAATCACTATATTAAAAACTCAATAGGTGGGTCAATTAAAGTTTTTTATTTCTTTTTTCCCCTCTAGCAAAACCTGTGATAAGCCCTCTTGAACTTCGTATGGAAGAATTAAGGCATCATTTTCGGATAGAGTTTGCTGTAGCAGAAGGTGCAAAGAATGTGATGAAATTACTTGGCTCAGGAAAAGTAACAGACAGAAAAGCACTTTCAGAAGTAATTTTAAATTAAAACTTCGACTTAATGTATACATTATTAAAATAATATGATTGTTTAAATGGTAACAATTGTATTTTCTGTTCAAGGCTCAAGCAAGATTTAATGAGTCAAGCCAGAAATTGGACCTTTTAAAGTATTCATTAGAGCAAAGATTAAATGAACTTCCTAGGAATCATCCCAAAAGCAGTATTATAATTGAGGAGCTATCGCTTGTTGCATCACCAACTCTAAGTCCACGTCAAAGTATGATATCTACCCAAAACCAATATAGTACATTGTCCAAACCAGCAGCATTAACAGGTATGTAGCACATATCCCATGACTATTTTTCCCTTGAGTTTTTGTTCATACCTAGTTCTGAGATTGCTGGATTGTATGGTTATCTGTCCCTTTATCAAGCAGAGATTCATCACACTTTTGTCCACGTGGTTGCACTATTTCATATACTCAGCATTAATAATCTATGTTACAATTTTTCCACATCTTGCTCACACTTGTTATCCCTCACCCTCTTTAGTATAAATTATGACAATTCTAATGTTGAGTTGCTGACTGTGCGGTTGGCAATTGAAACCCACTCAGGGAGGCTGTCAGTTCCCATCGAGTCTTACCGGCTTAGAAACCTTTACAAGGTTGCTATGAATTAGAATTGACTTAATGGCAGTGGATTAGGGCTTGAGAAAATGACTAATGTTCAGCATCTCTCATGTCGCTACTGGCCATTTGTTTATCTTCTTGGAGAAATATGTATTAAGAGTCCTATGTTCATATTTTCATTGAAATTTATT
Source organism: Nesogale talazaci (assembly GCA_004026705.1). Classification (NCBI taxonomy): domain Eukaryota; kingdom Metazoa; phylum Chordata; class Mammalia; order Afrosoricida; family Tenrecidae; genus Nesogale; species Nesogale talazaci. Next base: position 49,073 of record PVJH01003686.1, on the reverse strand, counting down.
CTTTTTTTGTAGATGTAATTGTTCATTATGTATGTATAGAACAGGATATATATACCCTTATCAGGCATGATTTTCAAATGTTTCTCCTCTTGTATACCTTTTCTTTTAGCTCTCTTCATAGTGATATTTAATGAACCAAAGTTTTGGAATTTGGATGATGTGAAATTTATCTATTTTTTTCTTTTAAAAAATTTTACTTTGCTACCTTTAAATATAAATATGTGTGTGTGTGTGTGTGTGTGTATGTGTATCTAAAATCATGAAGATTACTTGTTTTCCCCTAAGGGTTTTATAGTTTTAGCTCCCGTATTGAGGTCTTTGATCCATTTTTAGTTTTCTTGTCTGAGAAAAGAGTTCATCAGCATTCTTTTGAATGCAGTTACGCCTCTTAAACTAAATTTATTCTTTTTACTATTTTTGACATGGTTTATGATACCCTTTATGGTTATCATAAAGGTTTTCTTAATTTTTTCTTTATTAGTGAACTAAACCAAATCTGTTGCTGGTGTGTTCATTTTTGCTGATAACAATCTCATAGGACAGAGTCAAACTGCCCCTGTGGAGGTTCCACGGCTCGGTCACCTTTACAGAGGCAGAATGCCAGATCGTTCTCTTGTAGAGCAAGCAAGCGCGTGGGTTTGAGAAGCTGGCCTTTTGGTTAGTAGCCAAATGCTTAACCACTGTGCCATTAGGATCCCCCCGTTTATTGTTAAAATATAGAAATACGGCGGATTTGGAGGTGTTGATCTTGTATCCTTCAACTGTGCTGAATTTATTCAGCAAAATTTTAATTAAGAACTTTTTATATATAATATCACTGTCATCATAAATTTATTTTTATTTCTTCCTTTCTAATTAGATCCTACACACCCCTTACCACATCGCTACAATATAAACTTCTAATACTAGATTGAATAGAAACAGCTTAAGTGCAAGCATCTTTGTCTTACTGGTCTTGGGAGGAAATTTTTCATCATTGAACATTATGATAGTGATGGGATTTTTTGAAATCTAACTGAATAAGTCCCCAAGTAAACAACATGGGGACCATATTTAACTACTGCTGGCTTCCCTTTTGCTGAGTGGCAGAGATCAGATGTGTCTCCGCCCTCCATTTTTCTCTACCTAGTCTGACACCAGTGGTTCCTCCATGGCACTCTGCTTCTGTGCTGGGTTGGATAATTTGTTGTAGCGGCCTCACACAACTCACAATCAGTCCTCATAATTATGAGGGTTTGTTAGGGAAGTTAACAAGTTACTAGATCAGTAAACAATTAAAATATAGTCATTGATCCAAAGCAACATCTCTCTTCAGCTAGTACCAACTCTTCTCCTGTCCCTGGCATCTTAGTTTCATGGTGGTGCCTCTTATTGGCCAGCTGTTTGACCCTACAGTCTCATAGTCTTGGGACCGCACTTCTTTTCTGCCTCATCATCTCCAGGCTATATAGCCTCTAGTTCCTCTAGTCTTGGCCTCTGCTATTGTAGAGATCGCAAATGTACTGTCCTGGTTCCAAGGTCCTAGGATTTCTGTGCTTCTGAGATGGCAATAGAGGTGGGGATTTTGTTACTCCATTGAGCATACCACCAGTGAAAACAAAGTTGGTTTACGTCCTCTACTAACATAAAAATCTAGTCCCACCATCATCCTGTTTTTCACTGTAGCAGAGAATTCTCTTCAATTATAGCCAGAGACATACAGGCAAGAACTTATAATACATCACATAGGTAATTATGGCTAGAAAGGCCATATTAATTGGCTGCATATCAGTCCCCATCTATTCTTAATTTGAATATTTTTATAATGAAAGGATGGTGGATTTGTTAAATGCTCGTTTTCCATTAATTGGGACCAATATGGGTATTTTTTCATTGCTATATTGATGTATACAAGTCCTGGTAATGTAGATTAGTTACACGTTAGGCTGCTAACACCAAGGATAGTGGTTCAAACCTACCAACCACTCTTCAAGAGAAAAGATTTTCTGCTCCTATAAACATGTACATCCTCAGACACTCTAGGGAACTCTACGACCGTGCCCTGGACAATGTCATGAGTCAAAATCTGCTTGCTGTTGATTAGTATGAATGTGTATTCCATTGATTTGTAATGGTGAGTCATCTTTTCATTCCAGCTGGTTATGTTTATAATCTCATTATATACTACTTGGTTCTATTTGCTGGGTTTTATTTTGAGCATTTATGCTCCTGTATTTATAAGGATAATTGTCTCTAGTTTTCATTTATTTTGATGTCTGACTGACCTGTGTCAATATTGCTGATTTTATAGAATGAAAAAAAGCATTCCTTTTTCTATATTTTGAAAATGAATGTATTGATGCTTTAAGTTTTTGTTATAATTTATCCGTGGAACCCTCTGATTCCAGAATTTTCTTTGTTGCCATGTTTTGATTACATATTTAATCTTTCTGAGGACAGTGGTGTTCAGCTGTAGAATTCTCAGCAGCAGACAGGAAACCTGGGTTCAATTCCTGGCCAAAGCTTTTGATGTATCATTTGTCAGTGAAGGCTGTGTACTACTGTGAACAGATTTTAGTGGCACTTTTAGACTAAGACTATAGAAACAGGCCTCCTGCTGTACATTCAAAAGCCAATGAAACCGTATGGATCCCTATGGTCCCGTCCACAATCGATCATGGGGCAAGATTTCGCTGGGATCTCCGTTGTATAGGAGACCACCAAGTAGCTGACTTGACCGCAGCTAACAACGACAGCCTGTTAAATGAGGGAGCTTCACAAGGTTTTGGGTTCCATTTGTGAAATGTTTGAATCGTCCTCGCATTTTCTTATCTTCTTGAGTGTTTAGATTTGTTACATGGTGTTTGGTTTGATTTTGACATTACCTAATTTGTTGGTGAATAACTTTTTTCTTTATTTCTGTAAGAGCAGTTTTAATGTCCCATTTTCATTTAGATTTTAGTAATCTGGCTCTCTCTTTTTGGTCTACATAAGGATTTCTCTATTAATTTTTTTAAATATACTTTTGCTTTTGTTTTATCTATTTTTTTGTTCTTTAACTTACCTCCATTCTAGTTTATTATTTCCTGTCTTCTGATAGTTTTGAATTTAGTTTGCTTCTCTTTGTATAGTTTTCAAAGTTGTAATGTTAGATTAAATTTTTGATTTGTTGTCTTTTTCCTTTTTCCCCCTTTTAATGTAGACTTTTCAGGTAAACATTTTTATCTTAGCATGTCTTTTACTTTAAATTGTGACGTGCTCTGCTTTGATTTGAATTCACCTCGAATTATTTTCTAATTTTCTTTATAATTTCTCATTTGGCCCATTGGTTGTTTAAGAATGTATTTTGGAATTTATACATACAAGGGACTTCAATATATTCATAGAAAATTCCATTATCTTTGATATATAATTTGCTCACACACTTTTTGAAACCTCTTGTATTTGTGAATTTTCTAAGTTTCCACCTGTTGATTTATAATTTTAGTTCATTGTCAGAGAATATATTTGATATGATTACAGTTTTTAAAAATTGGTTGACACATATTTTGTGCTTTAATATCTAGTCTATCTTGGAGGTTATTCCATATGCACTTGGGATTGATGTGCACTTCGCATTCATTTGATAGAGTGGGTGTGCTTTAATATCTAGTCTATCTTGGAGGTTATTCCATATGCATTTGGGATTGATGTGCACTTCGCATTCATTTGATAGAGTGGGTTTTTTGTGTACTTTTTAATATGAATTAATAATGCTGTTCAAGTTCACTATTTTTTGATTATCTGTCAAAGTAGTATAGCTAATATTTAATGTGTAATTTTGACATCTCCAACTATTATTGTAGAATTGCCTTTTTCTCCCTCCAACTTTGTCACCTTTTCTTCCTGGTGTACATAGGACATGTAGGGTCACTATCAGTTGGAACTTCATGTTGTGCATGGGGCATATAGGATAGCTGTGACTTAGAAATTCATATGTACAGAGAGCATGTAGGGTCTCTGAAGAACCAACGTTAGGTGAGTATGTAACTGTTCTGTCTTCTGAATGTATTGAATCTTATGTCATTATATACTCAACTTTGTATTTTAGAATAGATTTTGACTTGAACTCCATCATTTACCAATTTAACCATTCCAGCTTTCTTTGGCCATATTTGAATTGAGTGATTTTTAAAACCTCCCAATTTCAATATATTTGTACTTTCATATCTAGAATGATATGAAATATCTAAAACTATATCTCTAAAAATAGAGATAAGCCACATTATCCCTTTATTTTTTTGTGTGTGTGTATGGGCATCACTGCCTCTGGTGGTCGTGGGCGCTACCCAGTGCCGCTCCTGAGAGCTGCTGCTGGATTTGAACCGCCAAGCCCGCGGGCTGCAGTTCCGCACTCAACCACTTATGCCACCGGGGCTAAGCCCCACATTATCCCTTTACGGAACTCCAGATATGAAATAACAGACAGCTGCACTTTTTTTATATATAAATAAATCATTTAATTGGAGGCTTGTACATCATTTTTCACAAGACATATATACATATATTGTGCCAAGCACCTTGACAAGCCTGCTGCCGTCGTCATTCTCCAAACATCTGCTCTTCCACTTGAGCCCTTGATATCAACCCCCCATCCCTTGCCCTCCGTCCCGGCTCCCCCCTCCTCCACCAACCCTCAGTACTTTATAAATTATTATTATTTTGTCATATCTTAATGCTAAATGTCTCCCCTCGCCCACCCCTCCGATTGTCTATCCTCTCAGTAGGAGGTTATGTATAGATCCTTGTAATTGGCTCCCTCTCTCTACCCCACCCTTCCTCCACCCAGTCAGTAACTCCACTCTCACCACTGGTCCTGAGGAGTTCGTCTGTCCTGGGTTTCCCATATTTCCAGTTCTTATCTCTACCAGCGTACCTCCTCCAGACCAGCTGGATTTGTATGGTAGAATCGGGACCATGATAGTTGGGGGGAGGAAGCCTTTAGGATCTCGAAGAAAGTTGTATGGTTCATAGCCTCACTGCACCTTGACTGGACCATCTTCTCCCCACGCCCCCCCTGTAAGGGGGTGTCCAATTGCCCACAAATGGGCTCTGGGTGCCCCACCCTGCCCTCCCTCATTCACACTGATGTGATTCTTGTTTTTTGATGCTTGATATCTGCTCCCTTCGACCCCTCATGATCACACAGGCTGGTGTGCTTCTTCCATGTGGACTTTGCTTGTTTACCTTCAAGCCTTTAAGACCCCAGACGCTTTATCATTTGGTCGTTGGGTACCATCTCCAAAGACAAAAGGGAGCAGAGACAAATAGAGTCTCTGCTCCCTTTTGTCTTTAGAGATCATGTCGGGAGGGTGGGCACATAAAGATATGATTTTTGTTCTTTGATGCCTGATAGCCTGATTCTTTCCACACCTCATGGTGACACAAGCTGGTGTGCTTCTTCTGTGGTGGACTTGTTGCTCCTGAGCTATATGACCGCTTGTTTACCCTCAAGCCTTTCAGACCTCAGAGGCTATATATCTTTTGATAGCTTTCTTCACCACTCTTGCTCGTGCCCCCATATGTCCTCAGTGTCATCTCAGGAAAGTGAGCACACAGTGATACAGTGTGCTGCTTTCGTGTGGCCTTGGCTACGTCTCAGGAAGATGACCATTTGCTTATCTTCGAGCTCTGAGACCCCAGACGCTATATCCTTTTATAGCTGGGTGCCATCAGCTTTCTTCACCACATTTGCTTTTGCACGTATTTGACTTTCAGGATCGTATTGGGCCAGTGAGCATCATGGAATGCCAGTTTCATAGAATAAAGTGTTCTTGCGTTAACAGAGTGCCTGGGTGGGGCCCCAAGGTCCATCTGCTACCTTAGTACTAAACCTATAAATGTATGTACCTGGGTTTATTCCCTCACCATAAATAATTATATTTACATATGTACATGTTTGGGTTTAAACCTCTGCAAGTGCCCTTTGCCTTCTAGTTCCTTCCACCTTCCTTCTGTCCTACTATCATGCTCAGTCTTCATTTGGGTTTCATTACTTCTTCTCTGTTAAATTACCCTTGCTTAAGCCCTACTAGGCCTCCCACACCCTCCTTGCCACTGATTCCAGACCACTTGTTGTTGCCCCCTGTCCCTGAGCACGTCCATGTTCCCCTCGTTTTCCCCCGTGACCCCCAGGAATCATCGGTCCATTCATTTTCTCCTCCCAACTGACTGTCCAGGAGTGCTCCTTTCTAAATTTGGTCCATTTTGGGGGCTCAGCCAGCATTGCTTCCCTACCATGTGACCCCCAAAATGTCCTCTGTCGCTGTCTGCTCCGTAGGGAGACAGTGTGACACGTCCTGTTGTTTGCCTAGTCCCCCCTCTGACCCATTATGTCCCTGCAGGGGCATAGTCCTCTGAGCATTGTGGGCAGGGACAAGACCAATGTGGGGACCGCACCGCCTCTCTTTTTCTTCCTCCCTGTCCACCTGTCTCCATGTGGGTGTGGCCTGTTGGCACCTCCCCGCAACCTGTTCTCTGCCACACCCACTTCCAGAGAGGGAGTCAATCTGGCTCTGGTTGTGGCAGGCCCTGTAGCTCTCTCTCTCTTTTCATGCATTCTTCCATGTGTCCATGCTGTCCTCACAGTTTGGTGCTTCATGGTAGGATCTGCATGCCCACTCCAGCTTCTGTGGAGACAAGACACATATTCTCCCCCTGGGTGGGTTAGTGCTCTGTTCCATCCATTATCCTTTCACTTTTCTCCCTCCCCTCTGCCTCCCCACTCCTACCCCCCCAATCCTTCTCCCTTACTGTGCTGTACCCAACATGTCCCTCCCTGGGTTTGGTCCCACCTCCTCCCCTTTTCCTATATCTCTACCCAATTTTTATAATACAGGAGACTTCTCTTCTATACCCACCATAGCCGCACTTTTTTAAGGATAGTTTTTCTGCTCTCTTGATTCATCTGGAACTTGCACTAGGAACAAAAGCTAGCATCCTAGTTTTGACTGTCCATTATTGTTATTTTCAGTATTTCCCATTCTTTTTTGGATGTCACCTACAAAAACTACTATGTTCCACGTGACAATTTCAGTTACATAGACTACCCCCAGCTGCAGTTGTGAGTGGGAACCAATTTGATAGCAGTAGGTTTGGTGTGGGGGTTTTGTACTTTTTGTCTAATCCTCACCCCCTTATGAGCCAATGATAAGTACTTTGTACTCAAGAGATTCTGAATCATTTGTTCATTTAAAAATAGAGTTAGATTTATGAGGGAGGGGTAGTGGAGAGGGAAGAGAAATAGGAAGAGCTGATACCAAGGACTTAAATTAGGAGGAGGATGTTTTGAGAATGAGGATGGCAACAAATAGACAAATGTGGTGTGCATACAATAGATGTATGTATTGATTGTGATGAGTTGTATGAGCCCCCAATAAAATGATTTTTTTTAAAAAAAACAAAGAGTTATGTTCTTATTTTAAGAAAAGTTAAGGGGTCTGCTTGGGGGGAAAAAAGTTAGGAACACAGCCGGTCCTAACAGCATTGCAAAATAGCAATGGTGAAGCACAACTGATATGATCCAAAAGTTGGGTTTTTTTCCCATTTCTATTTTGATTTTCTTTCTCAACTTCTGAATAATAACTTATTCAATTCTTTTTACCTGTTTTTCTTTCCCATGCTGAACTTTACTCAAAGTGATATGTATGTATGTATGTATATGTGTGTATATGTGTATATATAATCTTAAAATTAAGATATTTTAGTTATTTTCGTTAGGTCTTGTTTTCTTTTTTGCCCACCATAGGTTTATTTGTTCCGATGGAACAGGACACCAACTTCATGGAGATGACAACCCAGGGTCATCCCAGTCCCTCTCGTACTCAGGTTGAAAACTTTTCTTTGGAGAAGCTTGAGCTGTGGTCAAGGCCTTGAACTGGCAGAGTCTTAGACCCTTGACAATACATGCTCTAGCCTGCTTGCCAAGCTTGGGGTGGGCAGCCTAAGTCCTTCGACTGAGCTTATGGATGACATCCTTTGGGATCTTAGCATTGACCTTTTTGGGCCTCCAAGAACCTTGATAGCTTCAGCATGAAGATCTATGAACTTGGCATTGGCTTGTATTTTCTTCAGCCCCTTTTTGTGCTTCTTGATGAAGTCATGTTCCATTGTCCCACCCCCTTAGAAGATTCATGTGATTCGGTTTTCTTGACGCCATTTCTACACCATTTTCAGGATTGGTTATACATGCTGTGGTTCTTGGAGTTGGACATGTCTACACCGACACCTGTTATTCCCAGAGATGAGAAGAGCTTTTCCTTTTTTTTTTTATGATTGTTTTCTCAATTCTTAAGGTTTAATTTGAGACTTAGACTAAATATGTAGTCACCATGATGAGAAATATTCTAATAAACAATTAGATATAATAAAATATTGACTTGCATAAATTGAGGAATACTTCCTGCCCTGGAGGAGTCCTGATGGTGTAGTTGTTACATTCTGGTTTACCAATCACAAAGTCAGTTTGAGACCACCATTCATGAAAAAGACTAATCCACAAAGAGTTACAGTCTTGGGAACACAGACGGGCACTTCATTCTATAGGGGAGGTTCAGTATGAATTAGAATTGACTTGATGGCATGACTTTGAAAGTTTTGTTTTTTTAATCTGAGTTTTTCATTGCATCTCATTATTTGTAATTTGTGTCACCTATAAGTTGATTTCTCTTACGATTGTATGATAGTGATACTGGAATTTACACATCTTTTGTTAGATATAATGTATAATACTATTTTTTGTTCCACAGCCTTAGAAATTTACTAATTTTTATTATATGAGATTTCTTCAGAATTTAAAATGTTAATTGTGCCAAGGTAAAAAACTGAGTATAATGCATATTCAAAGGTTTTTTGAGACAATTAAATAACTTTTCTAATTTAACTTGTTTTTTGTGGAAGGTGTAGCTATTGCTTATGAATATAGACATTTACTCATTTGCTTGTGCTAAAATTTCCATATTCTGAGAGATTAAAGTTAAAAATACAGTTATAAGCAATTTCTAATATCATTATTATATATGCAATTACAGTTCTATCACCTCATAAAAGAAACTTCTGGATATTTAATAAAGATCTTAAATCCCTCCAGATTTTTTTGCCTACATGAAAACAGGTGTTGGATATTGTCATGTCCAGATATATTAAAATTACTAAAATATTTAATAAGCTACCAGGCTTTAAAGTAGTAGCCAGATGTTTTCAGTTTCCCCAAGATGACTGTTAGAGCCTCGAATGTAAAGCAGAAGTGAGGTAAAGTTTGGCAGAGTAGCAAAAGACAATAAAAACGACATAGCACAACAAGTTGTTTCTACCGAGGGGAAAAGTTCATTACACACCTACTTCTTCCTTATTAACTACCTCCTTCTCGGGCATTTTGCATTTACAATTGTAAAATAATCTGCTATTTGGTTCCTTAAAAAATGGCATACATCTGACAATAAATAGTGCTGAGCTGCTAGGCCAGAGCAACAGTGACTGATGATTCGGATTATATGTCAGGGCGATCCTGCTCAGTTCTTACCCTCGTGAATAGATCTCTCAATATGCTATGCTGTAGCAAAGTGTGGGGAGGAAGTCAAATTGCACTGGGCTATCAAAAAGTGTAGCTTGTGAGGTCCTATGTGCTTGTTTTAAGACAAGGAGCCATTCCATCTTAACTGAGGTGTCAGCTAAGTTTACATGGAAGAAGTGTATCAACCTGTGTAATCCAAGAACTGTAAATAATTAAGTCCAAGATCAGAGGAAGGAATGGAATTAGAGATTAAATTCTCAGTAGCCAGTTTTCAGAAAGTTGTTAATAGCAGTGAAAGCCCCAAATATATTTGCAGAGTGGCCGTGTGGATTAAGCCTCCAGAAAATCTCCTCCAGCCATTGACAAGGGATGTAAATAGCATTGCTCTCAGTGTACATGGGAAAGTAGATGAATCCAGGGGTAATTAGGTTAAAATTTCCACCTATTTTTAATTTGTTCTAGTTTTTAAATATAATTAGAACGTACCTTAGTATGGTTTACTTAGATTTCCTTTGGTTGACTATCTTAGATATGAAAGTTTTTTCATCAAATATGGATATTTTCATATTTCATTCCCCCCCTCCCCCAATAGAAGTTCTTTTTTTTTTTTTTTTAATTTGTACTGCTTGTCATCAGGGACTTCACAACCTTACACATACTAGACCACTTGAAGGTAAGCACACAGTTCAGTTATTCATACTCCTCCACCCCCTCTATGCTCTCTGCGTGTGTGTGTCGTTTTGATTGTTGTGTCTTCAAGTTCACTTGCCTTTTATTTGTAGCAATGCTAGTGACTAGGTGGTTACACATGCCAGCCACTCTGAGGGATTAAGAAAAGACTTTCTATTCCTGTAAACAGTAACAGCCTCAGAAACCCACAGAGTGGTTCTACCCTGTCCTATAGGGTAGAATTGAGTCAGAATTGATGCAGTGCCTATAATTTTGATACTGGTTGTCTATAATGTGTAAGTTCAGCATTGCGTTGCTATAACTATAAAGTTCAATCCCATCAGCTGCTCCAGGAAGTACAGGACTAACTGCTGCCACAAAGATTTTCAGTCTTGGAAATGCTATGTAGTGTTGCTGTGTTATGCAATTGACTTTAACAGTAGATAATCTGCAACTAATGAGTCTTAATGACATTGGGTAAGAGTTAGTCTGCTTAACATAAGGTCAGCAGTTTGAGCACACCCACTGCAACTAGACAAAAAGCTGCAGCTTTCTGCTCCTGTAAAGATGTAAAGCCTTGCAAATCCTTCCTATATAGGGTTGCTGTGTTCATGTTGTTAGATACTGTTGAGTCAGCTCTGACCTATAATGACCATATACACAATTGAGGTGAAACTCTGCACTGTCCTGCGTCATCCTTACAATCATGGCTTTGCTGGAGCCCATCAATGCAGCTACGGTATCCAACATCTCCTTGAGGGCCTTTCTCTTTTTCACCTCTTCTCCACTTTATCAAACATGATGTCCTTCTCCAGTGACTGATTTCTCCTGACAATATATCCAAAGTATGTAAGATGAAGTCTTAGCATCCTTGCCTCTAGGGAGAAGTCTGGTCTTCCTTCTTCCAATAAAGATCAGTTTCTCCTTTTACCAGTCCATGGTATTTTCAATATTCTTCTCCAGTACCACAATTGAAATCCATTGATTCCTCTAAGGTGTTCCTTGTTCAACATCCAGCTTTTTCACTCATATGATGCCATGGAAAATACCATGGCTTGGGTCAGGCATACTTTAATCCTCAAAGGAACATCCTTGCTCTAAAATACTCTAAAGAAGTCTTTTGCTGTAGATTTACATACATAAGGCAATATGTCTTTTGATGTCTTTACTAATGCTGCTTCCATGTGCGTAGATTGTGATCCAAGTAAGGCAAAATCCTTGACAACTTCAACTTTTTTGGTATTTACCATGATGTTCCCTTTTGGTTCAGTTGTGAGGATTTTGGCCTTCTTTAGAAAGTGCTTCAATTCAGCAAGCAAGGTTGTGTTACCTGCATATCTCGTGTTGTCATTAGCCCTTCCTCCAGCCCAGATACCACATTCTTCGTATAAAGTAGCTTCTCTGCTGATTTGCTCAGCAAACAGAATGTGTGTATGGTCAGAGGATAGAACCCAGATGCACAACTTTCCTGATTTTAAACCATGCATTGTCCCCTTGTTCTGTTCATACAACTCCCTCTTGTGACGTGTGTAGGTTTTGCATGAGTACAATGAAGTGTTCAGGAATTCCCTTTCTTCTTAAGATTATACATATTTATTGTGGTTCACACAGTCGAATACCTTTGTATAGTCAGTGAAGCACAAGTAAATATATGTCTGGTAATCTCAGCATTGAGCCAAGATCCATCTTTTTTTTCTTTGATAATATTTGGCCTTGTTAAACATTTATTTATTTATTTATTTATTTAAAGATAGTTTTATTGAAGATTCTGACAGTTCTTATAACAATCCATACATCAGTTGTATCAAGTATATCTGTACATATGTTGCCATCATTATTTTATAAACTTTTACTTTATATTTGAGCCCTTGGTATCAGCTCCTCGTTTTTCCCTCCCACTCTCTTGTACCCTTGATAAATTATAAATTATTGTCATATCTCAAGATCCATCTGACATCAACATGTATTCTTCTGAATCTGGCCTGAACTCTGGCAGTTCCTGATTATCAGTGTACTCCAGCAACCGATGTGAACTGATCTTAAGCAAAATTTTACTTCTGGGTCAAATGAATATTATTGTTCTTTATTTTGAGCATTTTGTTTCGTCTCCTTGCCATGAAATGGGCACACATAAGGATCTCTTCCCATCATTTGGCCAAAAAAACTGTCTTCCAAATGTGTTGGCATTCATGAGTGAGTGCTTCCAGTGATGTCCAGGATTGGTATGAGTCAGAATCAACTCACTGGCAGTAGATAATGATTTTGAAAGCTACAACTGAAATCTGGTGGCACAGTTGTTGAGCATGTGGCTGATATTCGAAAGGTCTGATTCAAACCCATCAGCCACTTTGTGGGAGAAAAACAAGACATTGCTTTCATAAAGGTTTACAGCCTTCAAAATACTGTGGGGAGAGTTGTACTCTGCCCTATAGGGTAGCTTCTAAGTCGGAATCAGCAGGTTTAATAATCCCTTCCCTTTAAGTTTGATGGGACATCACTTCTGTGATTAAAGTATGTTACTTATCAAAAGGAATTTTGCAGATATAAGTATAGTTACTGATCTCTTGACTTTCAATTAGTCAAAAGGACATTTTCCTAGCTGGGCCATATATTATCCACACATATTTTTTAAAAGCAAAGCATTAATCTGGTGACAGACAAGTTAGATTTGAGTCATGAGAAGAGTTCAGCTTGTCATTAAAAACTGGACAGTGAAATGGGGCACATAATGAGAAATTCAGATGTCTCCTTTAGAACTCCCAGCTGTTAGCCTACAAGAAAACAGGTTCTTCCCTCCGTGCCCTGTACCCTGAAAACTACCAGCAGTATGATGGGCAGTCTTAAGGTTTATCCCTTTGGTTGCCCATCTCATCGGGTTCCCTGTTTTTTATCACCAGAGATCTAGTATCTTTAAAACTGGTTTTTAATATATTTAATCTTTTACTTGTTTCAGTTGAAAGCATAGATCCAGTATTTTTTAATGGTTCTTAGTTAGAAACGGAAGTCCTTCAGTTACTTTTAAATTATTTAAAAATTTTAAATAAAATTAAGTTTTAATAATTTATATGTAATGGAATATCCCTTATCAGGAAATGGTCTTCTGAAAAGTAATATGCCTGGTTTCTGAGGCTGCTGAAGTGGTGGTCGGGAAGTAGGCTCCTCCGCTTGGCTTCTGTTTGCTCTGTGGCAGGAATTTCCTTCCCCACAGGATATCAGTACAAGCCTGAATAAGAAAAACATCTTCCACCTAAGCCAAGGCCTATCAGTTATGCAAAAATACCATGTAGGGAAGCAATCTTCTGAAGATCCTAGGTGAATTCACAGTCTCAACATATCATTCCCCAAGCTGTCCTTCAAGTTCTTCTTCAGTTTGATAAGGCTACAAATTCAGCATTGGCTCAGAGGTCAAGAACTGAGTCAATTTCAGGGGCTCTGTACAGATTCTGGGATATTGTCTGGACTTGTGTTTGAAATGATGTTGAATTCAGAGTTGTGACAGCTTATTAAAGCGGCTAAAGTGAAAATTGTAGCACGTGATGGTAAAACACTGGCTCCAGTATTTCAGAACTATTATATAATTTTAAAATGGTGTTTTCATACCATCTGTTATTATTCATTGTTTTTTGAAGGAGACGAATAGAAGAGACTTTAGCAATGCAGAAATGACTACATAGTGCTCTATTAGCAAAGAATTTCATAATTGTCACCTCTTAAACTGCCTCTATTATATGGCATGGAAAAACAACTGCTTTTTAATGACAAATGAGAAGTTGTTGCCTTCCTACAAGCATTTTGTAACCAATTTTAAAACAAAAATGAGTGCATAAATAATTTTCAAAAATAGATGAAATGTTAAAAATAAATATATATGATATATAAACTGCTTTTTGTTTTTCTTTAAAATAGTAAAGCACCATGTTATTTTGAGGACATTTGGTCTAACCCAAATAAAGATTGGGCCTTTTTTTTTTTTAATCATTCTATTGGGTGCTCATATATCACTTTTCATCATAAATAGTTCAATACATAGTTACAAGCACCCCCACTTGCCTGCCCTTGTCAACATTCTCCCAACATCTGCCTTTCCACTTGGACCCTTGATATGAGCTCCCCTTCCTTCCCCCTCCAGCCTTTCCCTCCTCCCCCCAGTCCTCATTACTTTACAGTCATTATTGTTTTGTCGTATCTTACACTGCCCGACATCTCCCCCTGCCCACTCCTCCCTACATCCGTCCTGCAGATATGGGGATCTATAGATCCCCATAGCTGGCTTCCTCTCTCCACCCCACCCTCCCTCCACCCATCTGGCAACTCCACTCCCACCAATGACCCCGAGGGGTTTATCCACCCCGAGTTCCCTGCATTTCCAGCTCCCGTCTCCGCCAGTGCACCTTCTCCAGTCCAGCTGGAACTTCAGGGCAGAGTTAGGACCGTGGTGTTTGGGGGGAGGAAACCTTCAGGAAATAGAGGAAAGTTTTGTTTCATTGCTACCTCACTGCCCCTTGACTGACCCATCTCCTCCCCATGATTCCCCTGTAAGGGGGTGTCCAATTGCCCACAAGTGGGCTTTGGGTCCCCACCCTGCTCTCCCCCTCATTCTTACTGATTTAATCCTTGTTCTTTGATGTTTGATGTCTGCCCCCATCGACCCCTTGTGATCACACAGGTGGGTGCACTTCTTCTATGTGGGCTTTGCTGTTTCTGTGCTGGATGGGCCACTTGTTCACCTTCTAGTCTTTAAGATCCCAGCTACTTTATCATTTGGTAGCTGAGCACCATCAATTTCCTCAGTTCTGTCTGCCTCTGCACCCTTTTGTCCTCAGCGATCATGACAGGAGGGTGGGCACTTAATGATATGTGTTTTTTGTTCTTTGATGCCTGATACCTGGTTCTTTCCACTCCTCATGGTTGCACAGGCTGGTGTGCTTCTTCTATGGTAGGCCTTGTGTTTCTCTGTTTCCTCATCCTCAAGCCTTTGAGGCCTCAGGCATTATGTCTTGCTCGCAGGGTACCATTAACCATCTTCACCACTCTGTCTCCTGTCACCACTTGCCCTCCGTGATCATCTCAGGAAAGTGCAGACACAGTAATATTGGTTCTTTCCTGTTTGATGCCTGAAACCTGATCCTTTTGACTCCTCTCGGCCACACTGGCTGGTGTGCTTCTGTGTGGACTTGGATACTTCCCGGCTAGTTGGCTGTTTATCTTCAGGTTTTGAGACCCCAGACTGTATATCTTTTGATATCTGGGTGCCATCCGTTTTCTTCACCACATTTGTTTATACACCTATTTGACTTCAATGATCATATTGGGCCGGTGAGCACAGTGGCCAGATTCATAGAACAAAGTGTTCTTGCATTGAGGGAGTGACTGGGTGGAGGCCCAAGGTCCAGTTGCGGTCTTAGTACTAGGCCTATAGCTATATGTTCCTGAATTTATTTCCATCTTTTCATAAAGAATTATTTTACATACATAGATGCCTGTGTTTAGACCGCTACAAGTCCTCTTTGCCTTCTCGTTCCTTCCTCTATTTCCTTCTGCCTTCCTCCTGTCCCTCTTTTGTGGTAAGTCTTCATTTGAGTTTCATAACTTCCTCTCTGTTACATTACACTTACTTTGGCCCTATTAGGCCTCCCCCACTCTCCTCCCCACCGACTGCGGACCCACATCCCTGAGTCTGTCCATAACCCCCTCCCCCCACAGCTGTTAGGAACCCTCGGTCCAGTTGTCCTCTCCTCCGGACTGTCCAGCCAGGAGTGATTGAGCCTTTTCTTATGAACACCTTTAGTATTTGTGTTCGCAAGTAAACTGCAGTTCCTTCATCCCTAGATAATTATAATTCACAATTAATTTGACTAACCTATTGAAATGAAAATTTAATGTTACTTTACATTTTAAATATGAAAAGAGTACAACATTGCAAAAGGAGAAAATAAACCATATGAAGTTTGTCCCTTGTTAACTACATAAGGGAGCACCCAACAAAGCCCGGAATTTTTTTCCTCAAAACTGTGCAATTAAAATTTTTAAAAACAACCTTTTCACCATCCAAGTACTCTCCATTACATTTGATATCAAATCTGTGATGACATTTTTGGGAACATTTTTAAAACTTGTGTGTTCAGATGGCTGACAGCACCTCCACCGTTCCCCCCCCCCCCCCCCCCCCCCACCATTTCTATGTCATCAAATCTCTGTCTTTTTGTTTCCCTCTTCATTTGTGGAAACAAAAATAAGTCGTATGAAGCGAGGTCAAGTTAGTCAGGTGCTTGGAGTAAGAGAAGCATGCTGTGTTGTTGGTTTTTTTGCCAAAAATCTGGCACACAGATGTATGTGTGCATTGTCATGGTGGCAAAACCAGCTCCCTGTGTGCCACAAACCAGACTTTTTTTGTTGCACACTGCTAACATAGTCTTTTTAGAACCTCTAAATAAAAAGCTTGATTAACAGTCTGACCTGGTGGAACAAATATACTACAAATTGAATTTACATCAGTTCAGGAAGTTGACAAATGTTCAGAATGAGGTTTGTTATCAATGAAAATTTCACTATTTTTGAAACAAAGCAGCTTGTGCACTTACTCCATAGTGTTGTCCTTCCTTGTAAACTGTTCAACAGGAAATGAACTTACACCGCTGCACGCTGTTCTCTTAAATTAGCTATCCCCCCAAAAATGAGGTTCCGTTGAGTCTGCTTTTATGAAAAATTTCTCTGTGACAAGATAGAACCTTCTCAGGCGATGCCCCTGGGTGCAGTAACACAGGGAGTTGTTTGTCTAGTGGGAAAAACACAAGTTTTGATTACTGTGCTCCACCCAGTGCAATTCTGTTTTTTGTGGGGAATGCGGCCCTCCTATGCGGAGGCTTCAAAAGTTGTCGTAATTTTTCATTTTGTTTTAATTCCACTTTTCCATGATATTCTGAAAGTTCTTTGTTTTTAACTTTTGTTTGTTTACTACAATAAACATACTACGTTACTTTAATTTTCTCTGCTGCATGCTTTAGCTACATAATCCTCCAATTGTTCCTTATAGGGGCAAGTATTCAACATAAGTTAAGCCTCTAATTAATCCCCTCTGACCATAGGCCAGGGAGGTGAATAGTTTTGCTGTCATGTACATTGTATTGGAAAATGGATTGTTGCAGATGCAATTAGATTAAAATTTAACAATTGACATTTGATTTTCCTTTTGATGGATTTAAAGTTCTAGTTTTTAATATTTCCCACTTTTCTATTGTGATTTTCCTCAGTTTTATTTTATTAAGTTTGTTTTGTTTTTTAATGTTTTTCTGTATATGGAATCCAGGATAGATAAGTCTATACAGACAGTAACTGGATTAATAGTTTCCTGGGGGTAAGGATGTGGGATGGGGTGGGTAACAATGATAAATATAAGAACAAAGAAAATGTTCTAAAATTGTGATGATTGTACAACTCTTCTTAATATGGTTAAATTATATATTTTGTGAATTAAATGCCAGTAAAACTTTAAAAAAAGGAAAACAGGTATTCAGATACATAAGATGTTTATATGACTTGGTTTGTTTCATGCCAAACAGCTCTTTATACACAGAGTTCACTTTTATAACATTTCTTGTTATTGCCTTTTTATTGCTATGACTTTTCCATAGATTTTACTGCTTTTCACAGGAAAAGTAATTACCTCACAGTTCCTTGGGGCACATAGTTTTAGTTATTTTAGCAGATTTGTATTTTTAATAGGTTACTAATTGCACAATTTTGTAAAGCTTTTATATTCTTATTTTATATTTGTTTATGCTAACAGGCACTTTGGAAGTTCGCCTGATGGGCTGCCAAGATATCCTCGAGAATGTCCCTGGACGATCAAAGGCGACCTCAGTGGCCCTACCTGGCTGGAGTCCCAGTGAAACGAGATCATCTTTCATGAGCAGAACGAGTAAAAGTAAAAGTGGAAGCAGTCGGAATCTCCTAAAAACTGATGACTTGTCCAGTTCAGTAACCATTTAAAAAAAATTATTATATAACAAGTTAGAGGACCTATGTAAGAATATGGATACCAGTGGCAACAAAGGGGAATGGGAAGAGTCAGTTAGACAAAAACTTTGAAATTATAAATTCCACAATTTAACTTAAAAAATATTAAAACTATAATAAGAAAAAGCAACAGAATAAGTTTTTGTTGAAATTATACTAGAAAACTGATATATCGAGCATCAATCTATATGTCAAATGAAAGGTATACAGATAGATATATACTTTTATAGAAATACTTCCTAGAAAAGAAAAAGAGGGCTGAGCCCCGGTGGCGTCGTGGTTGTGTGCGAGACTGCGGCCCACAGGGTTGGCCATTCAAATCCAGCAGGAATAAGGCTGGGCCTCCTACTCCCATCAGAGGGCAGTGATACCCAAAATAAACAAGCAGCAAAGAAAAATATGTACTTCCTGACTCTGTATAGTGTTGTGACACTTTAAAGCTAACATATAAAATTTGAAAATACTAATATTAACCCCTAGGTCAAACATAATTACTAGGTTACAATTTCATAACCTAATGATGGCAGAAATAGGTATATGTGTTCTTGGTGGACACAGCGTAGGATGGCAAACTAATACCGTCAGTTAATGCACTTACTGCATATTTGTGTTTTATGATACCAGGGACAATTCAGGATAGAAGTCAAGGGTATGTAAACCTTAAGATTCAAAGCCTGCAGTATTGATTATAAAAAACCTTATTGTCAAAGATTAGTACATTTTTGTTGCTGTTGACCAACAATACATGTATTTTAAAGATTGTAAACTTCTTAAGCAATATTATAAATTTTAATTGCAGATGATGTCTGTGCTGTTTTGAAGCTAGATAATACTGTGGTTGGTCAAACTAGTTGGAAACCTATTTCTAATCAGTCATGGGACCAGAAGTTTACACTGGAGTTAGACCGGGTAAGATATAAAACTTTTTACTTTATTGAGAATTTTACTATTTTTAAATTTTTCAATGAGTTTTCTTTTTAGAAGAATTTTTCTTTAGAAGCTTTACTCTTAACAGGTTGAAATATGAATTAAGGAATCTTTGACAGTTATCATCTGATGATTTGTATATGAAAATCTTTTGCCTCAATAGCTTTTATATCTACATTGTGTAAAAGATGTGCAGTTTATAGTATATCAACCTGAAAGGTGGGCAATTGGGTGCAATCTGATTGTAAAATGTCATTATTTGTTTTAGTAATCTAGCTACTAGGGTGGCTTTTGTGACTCTCAGTTTATAGGTTATATTCTCAAAGCTGGTTTAGAAATGGGTTATCTGTGTTGCATGATTTCTGCCAGTTATCTGACTCTCTAACTTACAATCTGTGCTGGTAGAACCAGGCAAACATTAACTTGATCCACAGTAATTTTAAATTCATGACACTAACCTTTATTATTTAAAACTATGTATGGGTGGAAAATGTATTAAAATCTAGTCATAAGATTTTTGACTTTTATCGTCTAATATATTTATGTATAGATTGATGATAGATGCATCTTTTAAAGTTATATATAATAAGACAGATTTACAATGTTTAATGACGATAAGATTTTTTTTAAATGTTTGCCAATCGTTCAGCCTGTATTTTTGCAATATTTTTGAATGTATCTTTTCCTTTCTTCACACTCAGTATTCTGGTTCACCCTGTCAACATTACTTACTTTGGTTTATTCAGAACACCTCTTTAAAGTGTTCTTTTAAATGTCCCTTTGAGAAGTAAGGTGTAACTGAACCAGCCCATGATTATTTTCAGTTGCCGCCTAGGCATGTGATAGCTGGAAAATGAAAAAGGAGGACCTAACAGTTGATGCATTTGAATTGTGTTGAAGAACAATATTGACTGTACCATGTGCTGTCAGAAGAATAAACATGTCTGTCTTGGAAGAAGTACAGCGAAAGAATGTTCCTTACAAGCAAAGAATGGCAACACTTCATTTTGACAGGAGGGCCCAATTTAGAGAAAAGTAGATCATGCTTTAGAGAAGAGTAGTATATCGTGCTTAGGAATAAATTTTAAAAAATACCATTGCCATAGGCTCATTGCTGATTCATAGCAACCTTAGAACAGTGTCGAACTGCCTCTGAGTTTGCAAGACTGTAGCTGTTTTGTGGAGCAGAAAGCCCCATCTTTCTTTTGCAGAGCAAGTGGTGGTTTAAACATAGCCTCATACTTTTAGTCACCATTTGTATATCTGAAGAAATGTCTGTGCAATTCCTCTGCCCAATTTTTAATCAGGGTGTCTTTTTGTTGTTGAGTTTTAGTACATTGTATGTTCTAGACATTTAAACCAGTCAGCCATACAAGGGGGCTTCAAAAATATATGAAAAAATAGAATTCAAAGATAATGGAATGTTTCTACACACTTTTTGAAACCTTCTGTGGTGTCTTACTTTCTAATGCTATACCACAAATAGATAACTTTAACAAAGTTATTCTCTCACAATTTAGGAGCCATAAGTCCAAATGTAGGATATAGACTGTAGGAGGCTTTCTATACCAGGAAATACTACTGCAAAAATACTACTTTGCAGACCTAATCCTCATACATGAACCAGCAAGTGAATTCCATGTCACAGCAACCCTGCATACAACAGACGGACACACCTCCCATTCGTGTGCCATCCTCACAGGGGTTTTTATGTGTGAGCCAATCGTTGTAGCCACTATGTCAATCCATCTTTTTGAGGATCTTCCTCTTTTTTCCTGCCTTTCTACTAAAGAAGACTGAAGACGACTCAATGCATTTAAATTATGCTGCTGGAAAAGAGTATTGGAAGTGCTATGGACTGCCAAAAGGACAAACACATTCGTTTTTGAAGGACTTCCAGAATGTGGGAGTAGAAGCAGGATGGCAAGCCTTTATCTCATGTATTTTGAATAGATTCTTATATGTGCTTGGATTTATTTCAAGCAAAACATGTTGAAACATGTCTCTGCCATCAGGAGATGGCTGCAGATAAGGTTTGTCAATAATATAATTATTTCTACCCTGTTAGGGTACCTTCAAAAAAAGATCCAAATAAAACAGTTTCTTCTGAGGAGATAGACTAGGCTAGTTGAATTCAAGAAAGGGCAAATGTTGGGGGGTGGGAGAGGTCCAAAAAGGCTATCTTGACAGATTTTCCGGAAGGGCCCAGAATGATCGTGGGGGTTATTAAGTTTCACGAAAATTGAAAAATGCATTGATTCAGGGGAGGAGGGGGTCTAGGAAAATCACACTGAGGAATCTGTATCTTGACATTGCATCTGCTTATTCTTTTATTATAGCAAGGGCTGACCTACCCTCGAGCTCTGGTTTTATTCCTTTCAACTTCTTTTTGTTCCCCAAACTCAAACAATATTGAAAAGGAATATAATTTGAGTCCTCTGGGGAGGCTATCACTGTTATTTGGGTGTTATATGAATCAAATAGTACAGAATGTTGGGGGGAGGGGTGACAGTTAAACACATGGAAGCACCATCTTGAGAAGTGGATTGAACCAGATTTGCATTTTGGTTTTTCTGTTTAATAAAAGTTTCTTTAATTTTTTAATAATGCTTTTAGAAAATCCTTGTAAAGGGATCTTTTTGTCTCATGTGGCAAAGTATTTACTTATTTTTGTCTGGCATTTTATAGCCACACTACTCCTTTGGTTATGACTTATATAGAATTATTTTCTGTGCATATGGTTATGCACTTATATAGAATTATTTTCTGTGCATACAGTCTTTTCACTTTTTTTTTTTTTTTGTTAAGTCTTTCCACTTTCATCCTCTGTTTTGGATATAATGTTTTATGGCTTTAAAAAAATCAATTCTGTCTTCAGATTAGAGATTTAATCTTATCTGTCTTTAGATAAAAGTCTTTCAAGTGATTGCTGATAAGGAATGATTTATATTATTTTGCTGTTTGTTTTCTGTATGACATATATTCTTACTGCCATTGAATCCATTGTGACTCATAATGACTCTTAACACTGAGGAATTGTTTTGTCTGGTGAAGTGCACCCGATCATAGCAAATTAAAACTTCATTTGCAAGCACTCTATTTCTATACCAACCTTCTCTACCCTTATGAGGTAGCCCCCTCCAATGTCATTAGGCATAATTTGTATAACAAAATTTATACTTTTAAAAGTCTTTGTTGTGATAAAGCACAACATATATACTTAAAACAGGACATAATTGCATACACCAAATTATATAATATTGACTTTTTTATTTGCTAGTTAAATTGATTTTGGTGTATATTGATTTTCTAGGCATGTCTTTACATTACTACTGATTTCCAATCTGAAAGACTCCTTTTAGGTTGTTTTTTTTCCCAATGATTTTATTGGGGACTCTTACAGCTTTTATAACATTGGAGACATCATTTGTATCAAGCATATTTGTACACATGTTGCCATATTCATTTCCGAATATTTTCCACTTGAGCCCTTTGTATAATGTTTTAGTTTTAATGTAAGATATAGCTAATCGTAACGAATTCTCTTGACTTTTGTGTGTGAGTATTTTAATTTTGCCCTCCTTCTTGAAAGACAGTTGTGCTGGACATGAAAGTTGTGCTTGGCAATTCTCTTGTTACAGGGTTTTTAAATGTATCATTCCATTACCTTCTTGTGCAGTTTTTCTGAGAAGAATTTGCTGTTTGTCTTGTCGAGGATTCTTTATATTTGATGATTTGCTTTTCCCTCAGTTTTTAGTATTTTATCTTTTATGTTTGAGAGTTTGATATGTGTCTTGGTGTGGTTTTCTTTCATGTGGAGTTTGGTGAGTTTGTATGTATAGATTTGTTTTTTATCAAATTTGTTAGTATTTTGCCATTATTTACTGAAATATTTTTTTCTGTCTCTTTTTTTCTTGGACTCAAAATGCACGATTCACTTAATTATCTCCCACAATTCTGTTAGCTACTCAAGTCCCCTATCTTCAAGTTCTGTAATTAGTCTGCCATTTCAACTTCAAATCTCCTCCTGAACCCCTACAAAATATTTTTCATTTAAATTATTGTATTTTTCAATTCCAGTAATTCTATTTTCTTCCGTTCTTTATGTTGACATAGTTTTTATGCTACTTTTGCTTATGTGTTATTTTAGTTGAGCTAGAAGTATGTACTTGGTAGCCATGCCTTCTAATCATGTAAAATCTAAAGGGCATTTTCATTCGGGTAGATACTTGCAGGTATGTGCGTTTATTAGGAACTATTGAAAAGGCCGAGACCAAACCATTATGTGTTTTCTTTTTTTTGCGGGGTGGCGGGGCGATCACTGTCCTCTGGTGGGCGTAGGAGGCCCAGCCTTGTTCCTGGAGAGCTGCTGCTGCATTTGAACCGCCAACCCAGTGGGCCGCAATCCCGCACACAACCAGTATACCACCGGGGCTCAACCCCAAACCATTATGTTTTTGTAGTCAATCGCAACTCCCATTACTACTGTTAGATACATAATCTTATAGCAGTCATGATCTACAAGTAGATGCTTGGTTAATCATACAGGCAAAACAAGTGTGGGAAAGAGAATGGACATATGCTCACAAGTATATGCAGGTCTAATCAGTATTTGTGTATGTGTATATTTACCTTTACTGCAAATATACCCATGACTGTGGTGGAGCTAACAGCGAGGGAAAATTAGGAAAACTTCATAGACATGTCCAAACATCTGAGGGATTAGTTGCTGGTTCTGGAGGCACAGGTCCATAGTTTTAAGAGAGACCAACTGGCATAAGATAATTCAGAAGGACATGTTCTTCAGTGTACTCTGGTGCTCACAAAGTATAAAGAACTTCTGAGTAGCTATTTAAGGTGTAAGTATTGCACTCCCCCCCCACTACCCCGGAGGGAAATTGTCAGGCATGGAATTATGTAGTTCAGGACTTATGTAGTTCATGGAATTATGTAGTTAATGGACCACACATATATTAGTCTTCACAGAGACCAGAACTAGATAATGTCCAGCTACTGCTACCAACTGCTCTGGAAAGGGTCAGATTAGAAGATCCTGGATAAAGGGGGAGAAATGTGAAACAACTGAGAATTACAAAAAAGACCAATTTACTGGTCAGAGAGTTTGGTGGGGACCCTCTTTGCCCCCAGAATTACGACCTGTAATCAACTTTGAGGTCTGGAACCTGACTCCACTTTGTGTAAGAATAATGAGACATTTAAGATCACAAGACAGTATTTACCAAAGGACAAAGTTCAAAAGGTTAGAAAAAAATGGAAGCAAGTAACACAGAAAGATGAATTCAGGTAAGTTAGGTTACATTTAGGGGACTGCAGTGAGTGAGTTAAAAAACATGTATGAATGTAAAGCTATTAACCTAATGTAATTCACAGTAATGTTTTACAAAATAAGCAGTGTAGTTTAAATTATGAATTCCAAATGCATATTTTCTTATAGTTTATTTCCCCAATCACTTTTCCAAATTATTGAAACCATATCATAAATGTAGGTAGTATTGTGGTACTAGTACCCAACCCTCATATATATGCTTGGCATATTGTTCTTAAAATAATTATAGTCCTCAAAAGACCCCACTAATAACAGATCTTTCCCCCCCTATGAATCCTAGGACAGAAAGAGTGAGTTAGGTACCTCGTGGACCACATATTCCCAGCCATGATAGTATTCTGATTATTTTACTGATTGTCTCTGGGACCTTCTTGCACAGTGTATTTTCACCCATTTTTTCATCATATGTAAAATTTTATGTGTTATTTGTGTTCAATAGCATTAATTCACTTTGGTATTAAAAGTCAAAAGATTTTTTTGTTTATTTTTACTGTTTTATCATGTATGCCAGAAGCTTACATAATAAAATGTGTAAGCTCACAAATGGAAATCTTTTATATTATTTTGTTGAGTCTAAAGGAATAAACATACCATTTTGGAGATGATCTCTAAAATCCTGAAAAAATAAGCTAGTAGAAACCTCAGATATTTTATAACTTAAATGCATATAGAATACATGATTATGGTTTGACCTGAACATCTGAACTATGTCCTATAAGGATATGTATTAATTGGTAGTTTAAAAATCAGTGTTTTTTAAATGTTTACACAAAGCATCCTTTTTAATGCCTATTGAGCATATTCATATTTGGTTGGTTACATGTCCCTAGTTTTGGAACTTTAATGTTTTTGCTCATTTGATAATATTTAATGTGATCAATGGACATACTTCTTTATGAAACGGACAGAATTTTCCCTTTTCCACCCTACTTATGCAGGCTCCAGTTATCACTGGTCTTATTACACAAAACTATTCTTTCACGAATTAAATAACTTTTGAGGTGCTTACCACAATGTATGGAAGGGCTGAATGTAATTGTTTATCAGTAAGACTAGAAAGTCAGGAAGCTTAAAAATTGGTTCTTTGAGCAAACACTGCAGTTGTTTATAAAGAATACAACAACTGCAGAAGGGATAGCCTCAAGATCGAACCTTTGGTCGAGAAGTTTCTGTAGCCATTTCTCTGTATAGGATGTTCTCAATTTAGTGTTTATGTAAAACATGCGGTTTTTAATCCTGATTGAATATAAGTGTTTCCTTTACAATAAAATAAAATATATAAATATATAAATCTGCTAAGAATTAAAATACAGTCAAGACGTCATAACTGTTTTTAAATATACAACTTTTGTGTTATATTTGTTTGTTTTATTTGTATTTTATATTCTCTGTGGTGTTTAAGTGTGTCCAATGATGTCTTCACTTTATTTTATTTTATTTTTTAATTATCCTAGTCACGTGAACTGGAAATTTCAGTTTATTGGCGTGATTGGCGATCTCTGTGTGCTGTAAAATTTCTGAGGTTAGAAGATTTTTTAGACAACCAGCGGCATGGCATGTGTCTCTATTTGGAACCACAGGGTACTTTATTTGCAGAGGTAAAAATGTATTTTATTAAATGCACATAACTTTGAAGTTATACACACATGTAGTAGGATATAGAAATGGAGTATTAGGCTAAATGACAAATAGCTTGAATTCTTGATTAAATTCTACCAGTAAATAGGTATTTAGCTACTTAATTGACAAACATTAAGCTTCTCTAAGTTAACTTTTTCATTTAGAAAATTAGAAGGTGAGACTAAATTATATCTAACATTCCTTTAGGCTTTCAAATCTGCAGCGTTTCTTGAATTTCATGGCCATAAATCCAAAGCTATTTTTATGGCAACTTGAATTTTCTTCACTGCAGGTTACTTTTTTCAATCCAGTTATTGAAAGAAGACCAAAGCTCCAAAGGCAAAAGAAAATTTTCTCCAAACAACAAGGTAGTTATTAAGAATCAAATACAGACTATTTTGATTTCTTAAATACAGAAAATATAAAAATAAAAATATAAAAATTTCTTAGAAATGTTCTCTATTTGGGTATGTTTTGTATACTTTTTTTTTCTGTTTGTAAATTTTCATTTCTAACTTTTTGTTAAGTAATTTTTCAAATATATACAGTTTTTTTTTTCAGTGATTTTATTGGGTGCTCTTACAGCTCTTATAACATTCAATACGTCATTTATGTCAAGCATAGTTGTGCACATTGCTATCTTCATTTCCAAATATTTTCTACTTGAGCCCTTGGTATAAGCTCCTTTTCCCCCTCCTTTTTATTATGTACAGTATTTTTATACAAATGACGCACAACTCCTAAGTTTGTTTGCCAGCCACACTACCAATCAGGTGTTTTGTTAGTGTGATGTATTTTTCAATTTTTACAGCAATATGTGAAAAGCTTAGTATAACGGCACTTAGGAAAATATCACAAAGAAAATATCCTTAGATTATTATAAGCAAACCCAGGCATCTTATTGATCCATTCATAATTATTACACTGTGTTACTCTAAAACATAAAGATTTTTTTTAAACTTCACCACATTTAAACATTAGACTTAAGGGGGTGTGGGGAGCATAGGGACAAGTAATAATTTTGTAACTATTTATTTTTAAAACATTATGTACCAGCTTTTAATAATGAATAGATTAAAACTAATTTTTAGTGGCAAATTTTGTTGTTCATAAATTATAAAGTGATGAATATGAATTTTTAAATTAGGCTTTTGGTAATGTGTAAAATATTATTTGCTTTATTCACAAAATATCCACAGGCAAAACATTTCTCAGAGCTCCTCAAATGAATATTAATATTGCCACATGGGGAAGACTAGTGCGACGAGCTATTGTAAATCATTCTGGCACCTTTAGCCCTCAAGCTTCTGTGCCTACGACAGTGCCAGTGGTTGATGTACGCATCCCTGAACTAACACCTCCAGCTAGGTATCTGTCTAAGATTTTTATGCTTTGCTTATGTAGAATAATTATTGTGACATTCTTACATATTGGTTACAGTGAGTATTGAAAATCTCAATTTTCAGAGTTGAATTTTGAAATTAGTCTTTTGTTTACTAAGCAGAATTTAAATTGTTTGCTTTAATTTTAAAGCTATTTAAAATAAATATACTTTTGATTACTGTTTTTGGTGAGTTGTTTTATGTTCTATAAGTGATTCTGCAGTAACCAAGTTGGACTTTGATCTTGAACCTGAACCTCCTCTGGCCCCACTACGTGCTTCCCTTGTAGAAATAGATGAATCTACTGAATTAAGAGTTTTGGATATACCAGGACAGGTAAGACATTATATAACTTGTTTTTACTAAATGAATTAGCAATAAAAGCAACATATTGGGGGAAGGTTCCTTTCTATTAATTAAAAATTATTTGTATTTGCAGTATATTTATTGTTTCTCATGAATAGTTTTATTTTACCTAACCTAGTAGAAGATTACCAACTTCTTAATGTTCCCTTGCCATTGGCATTAGCTCTTAATTCATATGGACCAATAGATATCTAATAGACCTCTTAAATGCTTAAAAGGAAAAAAGCATATTTGCATGGTGGACAGTAAGATGGCATGTTGCCTGATAAACTCTTCATGTTTACCTGTGATATTTTGTCCTTTGAATGTTATGTGGAGAGCCAGATAGTCAATAACCTAAAGAAAATATTATACTTGCTTAACATTTCTAAATATTTATAGATGATGATAATAAGATAAAAGCTTTTCATATTTTTAGATTAGTGTAGGATTCATAATCATGAGAATGACTGGCCGATATCGCGGCCTTGCATTTCTCACCAATATTTATCTTGACCATAGAAGTGTTTTTCTTTAATCGTCTGAACTTGTTCTGTGAAAATTTTTATGGCTTATGGAGTATTAAATATTTTGTAGGATTCAGCAACTACTTTTTCTATTGAGAATGATAAAAATAATGTACTTCAAAAATCTCAATCTGAATATGAACCTGATCTTCCTCAGTCTGGTCTGGACTATAGTGGTATCCGAGAACTTGAGGATGGAAGGTAAAAAATGTGTACAGTTTTTTTGCTATGTGTTTCATCCATACTTAATTGTTTTAAAAAATTGAAATTACTATTTTTAGATCTCAGCAGAGGTTTCAGTTTAATCTGCAAGACTTCAGATGTTGTGCTGTCTTGGGTAGAGGACATTTTGGAAAGGTAATCTTTTGAAATGTTGTGTATTAACTCCAAAATTAATTATTGATCAATTGGGAAATGATCATTTAAATCTTATTTCAGGTGCTTTTGGCTGAGTATAAACACACAAATGAGATGTTTGCTATCAAAGCTTTAAAGAAAGGAGACATTGTGGCTCGAGATGAAGTAGACAGGTTAGTTCTCTAAAGGTGAAATTGTTTGCTTTTCTCAAAGTTTAATTAAGTTTGAGTATTTATTTTAGGGCCCAAACTGTCTAATTTCATGATGGATTGCATGGAGTAGATAAATTAATGTGCTTACATTTGACATAAAATAGACACTATAATTACATTCTGGATCCCCCCCCCCCCCAACCCCCGATCTTCTTTCCCTTCTTTTGACAATTAACTGGTCATCAGATTCCCAGAGATATTACACATTTTGAGATGAAGTGTTTCTGTTGAATAAGAAACTATTCATTTCTTTCTGTTGAGTTAGCCAAATCATAAGAAAAAGCGTGTTGTGTGTGCTACTTTTTAAAATATATCTTAGATTTTATTTAGTGCTGCTGTTACTGAAATACCACAAATAGATAGCTTTTATAAGCAGAACTTTGATTTTTTCTTCACAGATCAGCGACCTAGCAGTCTGAATTCAAGGTGCTTGTTCTCAGGGGAGGCTTCCTTTGCGCTAGGATATACCTTGTCTCTTCAACTTTTCTTTTGCTCCTTGGTGGTCTTCTTGTGACATGATATCTCTGATATGTTTTTTAATAGCTCAGAAGAGATTGATCTATGGCACACTGTATAACAATGCTGTTACATTAGCATGACAAAATCCATACCCAGCTGGGATTGTGACCACAAGTGTAGGGATGAGAAAATATAGCACACCCTGAGGGTAGGCAAAGAGGGGAGGGGCGAGTAGGGAGCAGATAGCATTGATGACTGTGTAGCCCCTCTGATGGGATCAAGCAACATGTTTGAATGTGAATGGTTATATTGAATTGTGCAAGATATGGCCAAAATTTTAAAAATTATTTTAGGGAAAGTAATAACAGTTCTTTGAGGGTTGGAAGGGAAAGGGAGGGGTTAAAGGGGAGCTGATATCAAGGAGTGCAAGAAGAAAGAAAATGGTTTGAAACTGATTGTGATAGCAATTGTACATTACTGTTTGATGTGATTAAACTATGGAATGTTATAATATCTGTAAGAGCTTCCAATTAAGTGACCATGTTGCTCGTAGTCCAAGGCATAACCACTACACCCCCAAGACTCCCCTAGGGAAACATGAGAACTGAAAATGGTTGGGATACAACAGAATGAATGAGGATGACACATTGTAAAAAGTGCAAACCAGTTATCACTGATTAATCTGGGTAGAAAATGTTCATTGGGAACCCAATTTGCTGTGTAAAGTTTTGCCACAAACACAATACTTTTAATTAAATGTGGGCAGATACGTGTTTTCATCAGTTTACATTTATTAAACCCAGAGAATTTAAGATGCTATGGTCAAAAAGTGATTCAAGAAAATTAAATTGAAAAAAGAGATGGGTATTTTTATGAATTGAATTATGTCCCACCCAAAATATGTGCTTTATATTCCTTTTTAAAGCTTTTTGTTTGTTTTTTTGTTTTTTGGGGGGCATCACTGCCCTCAGGTGGTGGGAGCAGGAGGCCCAGCCTTTGCTCCGTGGAGCTGGAATTGACCCTCTATCCCAGTGGGCCGCAGTCCCGCGCACAACCACTACGCCACCAGGGCTCAGCCTCCTTTTAATTGTTTTACTGGAAGATCTCTTCATTAAAAGGAAACCTCAAGGGATAATTTCAGTTTAAGGCTTTAAAAGTATTCCTGAACAATACATGCAATAACTAAGCTGTCAGAACTTTGGAGGTAAAGATTGTCATAGACTAGAGATTGTACTTTTTTGAAAGACGTATTTTACAAAATTGATATGAAGTGATAAAATACAGAAACTATTATATAGCATGGGGTATTTCTCATTGAACAAGATTTTCCAATTGATGCTTACAAGTATTTATTTTATACAGCTTTAGCTTAGCCCACCCATTGCCATCGAGTTCATTCCCATTCCTCGCACACCTGTCTGTCCATGCAGATTGCCTAATCTTTCTCCCTCAGGAGCACCTAGGGGTTTAGAACCACAGACTTGGTGATGAGCGGTCTATTGTTCATCCAACAGTGCCACCAGGAAACGTCTCTTTTACAAATGGAAGATGTAACCTCATAGAATAGAGAAAGAAACCTGACTTCTAGGTCTGATTGTTGCTTTTAATGATGTAAGAACCAGGACATTTCATTTGATCTCTCTTGGTCTCAGTTAACCTGGTTAAAACAAAAGCTGCCATCCAGTCAGTGCTAATTCATAGCCATAGGATAGAATGGCCCCTGTGAGACAGTGACTGTTTGCGGAAATAGAAAGCGCCATCTTTCTTTGCAGAGCTGCTGGTGGTTTTGTACTGCTGACCCTGCAGATTGGGGCCCAGTGCATGTCCACCAAGCCACCAGGGTGCCCAACAGTAAACCCATAAATTTTAAAAGTAAGCTTTTGGGTAATTGTCTTTCTAGGCTGGATTTTAATAAGGAAATTGTTATTTTTAGGAACCACCAAATCACTTCCTACTCATAGCAACTCTATTTACAGCAAAACGAAACACTGTGTGGGTTCTGCACCATCCTCACGGTTGTTGTGGAAGCCCATTGTTGCTGTCACTGTATCAGTCCATCTCCTTGAAGCCCTTCCTCTTGCCCTGCCCTTCTATGTACCAAGCAGGATGTCCACGATAATCTGCCACAGAGGCCATATCTCTGGCTTGCCAATGCCACAAGATTGGGGTCACACGTTTCATGCTCCATCCTTCTTTACCTACTGTGACACAAACCATTCCTCTCATACCATTCTATATGTTGGATTCAATAATTTGAGGCAGTGGTCGCGGTGTTTAAACCCTCTTACTTACCAGTGTTGTCTGTGAGTTCATTAGGGAAGTCAGTAGATTTCCCCAAGTCAAGGTCAACAAATAGTAAGGATTTAGTCCTTGGTTTCCTTAGCCAGCAGCCAAATCTCTCCTCAGTTCTCAGCCATTTAGTGCCTTGGCCTTTGACTCCTTGGGCCAGGAAGTTAGCCCACCTGTCACATAGCTCTGTAGTCTCAGGCCAGAGGTGGAGAAGGTATTCCATAGTCTCTGTGCTGTTCTTCTGAGTCTCTGTGCCCAGTCTCTGAGGCATCTAGTCTAGGTGGCCTCCATCACTTCAGGTAGAGATTTTGAATATGCTCTTCCAAGGTCCTTATAGTTATCTTTTCTATTACTGCTTTAAAGTTAACTCATCCTGAAAATTGGGGGGTAAGAAAACCTGACCAATCCTCTCTTTGAGTGCTACACGTGCTCGTATTTGCCATAGTCCTGCAGAATCATTTGATGAGCGTTACAGAAATGTGAGGAGAAAAGCCATATATTAAGAAATGCCACTCCACCTCAGTGCCCTTTCTGGACCTGGGCTCTTCTAATAACATGACCAAAGTATACGAGATGGAGGCTCACAATGCAGCCTTCCAAGGAACACTTTGGATACATTCCACACTGATTTTGCTCCTTTGCCAGTCAGTCTATAGTATTTTCAATATTCTTTGCAGCACCATAACTCAAGCACATGAATTTTTCTTCAGTCTTTTTTACTCAGTCCAACTGTCATATGCATAGTCTCAAAATAGCATTCTTGCTCTACAACACTGAAAAGAGGTCTTCAAAGATTTACAGATTTACTAAATGCAGTGTGTTGATGAATTTCTTGGCTACTGTTTCCATGATCATTGATTATTGATCCAAGCAAGATGAAATCTTTGACAACTTCAGTATTTTTTCTGTTTAGATAAACCAAGTTGTTGATATCTGGGTTTTCCATCAATATTTATTTAGTAGGCAGTAGTTAGAACTGATGGATCTTCCCTGCTCCCCACTTTTTAGCCTCTTCCTTTTTCACTGCTTCTTATATTCATCATACACTTCAAAATAGAACTTTTTGATAAACTGCTTACAGAGAATATTCCTACTTGTTTTTTAAAATATCCTGAACACCATATTGCATGCTTGGAGTTATATAAAAGAACTTTAAGAAGTTCATGGTTAAGTGCCATGACAAGATAATGGAATGTCTTCACTAACTTTTTCACAATTCCCCCTGGCAATTTTATGTTGTATAAGCAGGTGGTTAAAGAAAAGCTTTAGTCCCACTTTTGGTCTATTCAAATGACAACAGTGGAAGGGGCAAATGTTTTCCCTTACTGGAAAAATGTTTATCTCTGATTCAGAAATGGGAAATTCATTTATTTCTTAAAGTAATCAGACTTTAATTACCACCTCTGTTAATTTTGTGTGGTTTATATAGCTTTCTGATACATTGTTCATCCTGCAAGACCAGTTACTTTTGGAAAATATTTTTCAAGTAAATCTAAACAGAATAATATTAATATTGCATTAAAGAGTATTTAGATTAAGAAATAAAATAAGAGAAGTGGACAATTCCAGGGTGAAAAATAAAGAGGGTACAATTAGAGGAAGGCAAGAGAAAAAAAGTAGGATAGGGTTAGGGGTACGTATCATAATAGAATAAAGCACAGTCAACTACTTTGTAGAGTTTAGTCCTCTAGTATTAGCCTTGGTTTTGTTTTGTCTTTTTCAAAGCAATAAGAGTTTATTGCATACCCACGCAGGGCCTTAGCCTTGTTAATGATGTGATTTTACCGACAAAAATACTGCCATTTTTAAGTGCCTGGCATATTTAATAATCAATTCTGGAGAAAGTGCACAAAAAAAACATGATTAGACTTGCTTGTTTAATGAGGTGGGCAAGACACAAAAACGTAAAAGATGTAAGACCGTTGAATTAAAAGTAAGCACCATGGGCAATAGCATGCAAGGAAGAAATCATGATGAGCTGATACATTTAGATAGGGATTATAAAGGAATTGGATTTGTTCTTTGTCGTCTACAGATGTGGATGGGTATTTTAGAATATGGAGAGATGAGCAAGTACAATCTAAACCGAAAGGGTATGAACAGAATTAATCAAGTTTTTTTTTTTTTTTCAGAATTAATCAAGTTTAAAGATTTTGATTAAGATGAAATTTTTCCATGGGCTTTAAGGAGAATGATATACTAGCTAGATAAGTTCAGGGCAAAGTAAATGTGCTTGTGGTGCCCTATGAAATATGTACTTAAACTTATTTTAAGGTCTTCTTTTGCTTTGTCCTAAACTCTATCCACTATTGAAAGTTCTCACTAACTAGTTTTAGTTAGTTAGTGAAGGACATTAAAACAATTTTAAAAATTATTGTAACCAGTCAGTTTTAATATTTTATTCCATGTTCATCTTCAGTGCAAGTCTAACCTAATCCTCTCTGTGCACCTCCTGAGTTTGCTCGTCGATACTGACCACCAACAAAAAAAGAGACCATGTTTGTCATCAATATGGTTGTTAGGTGTCATAGACTCCATTTCAACTCATAAGGGACCCCCTGTGACTGAGTAGGGTATCCTAGGCTGCAGTCTTGATAGAAGCAGGTTTTCTACCACATGTCCTCTTATACAGCCCCTGGGCGCCTTCAATTGGTCAATCTTTACTTAACCTTGTGTTGCATGGGCTCCTGGTTTGTTATCAACTCGAGCCTAAAACAATTTACCGGTTTTGTCCATCAGAGTATTTGATCTATAATCGATACGATTCAGATTGCTTTCTTAAATTGGATGGGGTTTGTCGGGGGGTGGGGGGGAGGTTGTTTTTGTTTTTTGTTTGATAGATCATTTTATTGGGAGCTCGTACAACACTTACCATAATACATACATACATACATACATACATTGTTTCAAGCACCTTCATACATCTGCTGCCATCATCATTCTCAAAACATTTGCTTTCCACTTGAGCCCCTGATATCAGCTTCTCATCTTTTCCCTTCCTTCATGAACCCTTAATAATTTATAGATTACTATTATTTTGTCATATTGTACACTGTCTGACATCTCCCTTCACCCACTCCCCCACTGTCCATCCTCCAAGTAGGAGGTTTTTATAGATTTTTGTAATCAGCTCCCAGTATCTCCACTCTCACTACTGGTCCTGAGGGGTTCATCTGTCCTGGATTCCCTGTATTTCCACTTCCCATCTATAACAATGTACCTCTTCCAGTCCAGCTGGATTTGTAAGGTAAATGGAGATCATGATAGTTGGGGGAGGAAGCATTTAAGCACTAGAGGAAAGTTGTATGTTTCATCGTTGCTTTACTGTACCCTGATTGGCTCATCTCCTCCCAACTACCCTCTGTAAGGGGATTTCCAATTGCCAATAAATGGGCTTTGGGTCCCCACTCTGCACTCCCCCTCATTCACAATGATGTGATTCTCATTCCTTGATGCTTGATACCTGCTCCCCTCGACCTCTCGTGATCACACACTGCTTCCATGTGGGCTTTGCTGCCTCTGTGTTAGATGGCCACTTGTTTAACTTCCAGCTGTCAAGACCCCAGGTGCTTTATCTTTTGGTCGCCGGGCGCCATCAGCTCTCTTCACTATGTTTGGGAGCATGGGTACAATGATATGGTTTTTGTTCTTTGATGCCTGATGCCTGATTCCTTCCATACCTCTTGATTGCACAGGCTGGTGTGTTTCTTCTGTAGTGGGCTTTGTTGCTCCTGGGTTGAATGGCTGCTTGTTCACCTTCAAACCTTTAAGGCCCCAGACAATATTTCTTTTGATATCTGGGCACCATCTGCTTTCTTCACCACTCTTGCTCATGCCTTCACCTGTCCTCAACGACATACCGGAAAGATGAGCACGCAGTTATATGATTTTTTTTCTGTTTGATACTTGAGACCTGATCCCGTTGACACTTTATGACCACACAGGATGGTGTGCTTCTTCCGTATGGGCTTGGTTGCTTCTCTGCAAGATGGCTGTTTGTTTGTATTCAAGCCATTAAGACCCCAGATACAATATCTTGAAAGCTGATCTTTGCTTATACACCCATTTGTCTTCAGTGATCGTATAGGGCAGGTGAGCACTGTGGAATGCCAGGTTAATAGAACAAAATGTTCTTGCACTGAGGGAGTACTTGAGTGGGGGTCCATGGTCCATCTGTTACTTTAGCACTACACCTGTAAATATATGTACATAGATTTATTCCCTCCATATCATAAATAATTATATTCACATGTGTACATGCCTGTATTTAGACCTCTATAAGTGCCCTTTAACTCCTAGTTCTTTCCTATCTTTACTTTTACTTTCCTCTTGTCCCATTATCATACTCAACCTTCATTTGGGTTTCAGTACTTCCTCTCAGTTACATTACTCTTGCTCAAGCCCTACCAGGCTTCGCTCACTTTCCTCACCACTGACTCTGGACCACTTGTTGTTTCCCCAGATTGGACATTTTTATATCCAATTTTTAGATCATACCCAAAGCAAATTTTAAGTCATTTATTAGTTTCCTGTGAAATGTAAACAGTGCTGAAAATAAAAATTGTCATTTTATTTCTAATAATGTTCTCAGTTGTAATAATATTTAGAAACTTTGCCAACATTTTCAAAAATACTCTCAATACTAAAATGAACCAATTTTTAGGTTCATAATCTAGAAGACAACTATACTAATATAGTATTAAAATTGCACTCTTTTTATACCCTCAGGTATACTTTTGAGTGTTTTTAAAATTATACTTTCTTTTTTAAGTTAACATACTACTGAGTCCCCAGATAAATGCTCTATCATTGAAATTAGCATTTTGAAAGATTCTCAGGAGGGCCAAGATGGAGAATTATTATCTTCTAACATCATAATTTTACTTTTGCATTTTGGAATAAGCAAGCAAACAAAATCTTAAGGAAACTTTAAAAATGATGGCAGTGTCAATTTTTTTTTCTACTCTGAAAAACAACCCAAAAAAGTGCCTGTTTTTTGTTATACATAAATATATAATTTAAGAAAATAAATTGATTTTTTTCAATATTTTACCTGGTCTTTTTCTGTTGCATTTTAAAGGAGTTGATTAAAAAGTACTTTCCAGGAAAGGAAGAGTGATATTTTACACTGGTTATTTTAATGTCACACAGTCACTAGTTTGACCTCTGTTCTTTGTAACAGATAGTCACAGTTCTTAGAAAATTTGTTATTGCAGTAGATTTTCATATATATTTAATTCTGAAGTAGCTTCCTTGAAGAATTCTATAGAATTCTCCAAGTGACCAATTTATATTTCATAATTAGGATTCATTAAAGATGATTTTTATTTACTAAGCAAGACCTTATTTTTCAATTAAATTAAACTTAGAAAATTTTAATTTAGCCTTCTCCATTGATTTTGTGCTTAATTCACTTAAACCTATACTTCTCAGTTGTATATTTATACAAAAAATAATTGAACATTTAACCTATGAATTATAAATACTGTCTTTGAAAATACCTGTGTCATAACTTTAAACCTTAGATTATGTTTCACTTTCCAAAGGTCTCTGACCAATTCTTAGTAAACTCTCGTGATTTATTCTTAATTGAACCCTTTGAAATTAAATATAAGTATTAGTCATATACCATGTTAATCATATTTTAGTTTTTATCAAAATATAAGTCACAGTTAAGAAATTTGCTTATTTTCAAATTGGGTACTTGTTCAAGAATTTGTTATTTCCAACTGGGTTTTTTTTTCTTTTTGAAAACTATTAATTTCAAAATGTTTTCTTTTACAGCCTCATGTGTGAAAAAAGAATCTTTGAAACTGTGAATAGTGTAAGGCATCCCTTTTTGGTGAACCTTTTTGCATGTTTCCAAACCAAAGAGCATGTTTGCTTTGTCATGGAGTATGCTGCCGGTGGGGACCTAATGATGCACATTCATACTGATGTCTTTTCTGAACCAAGAGCTGTGTGAGTATGCTTCGGACATTCCACCAGTTTTTCCATGACTAATTTCTTTTTGAAATCTCTTTACTGAAAAATAAATCTCCACAGGCCATGTTAAAATTCCCTATTTAACTTTTTTTTTTTTTACATATATGGATGTGTTTACTGTTATATTAAGCCTTATGGCCTAATCTAAGTCTCAATTGAAAATTTAGATTCTGTTTAATATTTTTTAAATCTTTTTTTCTATTAGATAGTCGCCTTAGGGAATGTCATTCAAATCCCCTGGCTTTAAACACAAGCAATGCTCTTAATAAGTATTGTTAAGTGACCCAAAAAAGTCCTGAATTATATGTATTCTGAATCTTTATTAAAATATATATATACATATGATGTGCTCATTTCAGCAGCACATATGCTAAAATGTATATATATGTACACATATATAATGTGCTTGCATTGCTTATAATAGCATTAAAAGAGTGCAGAAGAAATTGGTAGCAAGTATCGCTTCTAAGATAGTAGAGAGCAGACTTGCCACTGTTACCCTGGTAGCTATTGAATTAGATATGATGGTTTTATTTTGCTCATTCAAATTAATAATAGAAAGCACATGAAATATACACACATATGTGTCTGTATGTATATTATCCCATTTTTATAGCTTTTAACTACATTTGTGTAATACTCTCCACCCCTTTACTTAATTCTCACCACGACTATTAGAGGTATGTAGATAAAAGTAACGACTATCATAACCTTCAACATTCATATGAGGAATTGGGATTAGTGCTGATTAGTAAAGAAGCATTCAAAAAGGAAGTGAGCTAAGGCTGCCAATAATTCATTCCCTCAATATTTAAAAAAAAAAATCAAAAGAAAGTCATCTCTACACTAACTTCCATGGGTCTGTGTGTGTGTGTGTGTGTGTGTGTGTGTGTGTGTGTAGTATCTATGCAGTTCTTCCTCAAGAAACTTTTACTTTTGCTGAAAATTAAAGCTGCAAATGAAACAATTGTATTCTGTAAAATTGATTAATAAGATACTACATTATAATACTCCTAAATTTTTAAGTCCCTTCTAATCATTCATGTCTCAGCTCAGATTTCATTTCATTGGAAGGTTCTTTTCTGAGTACTCTCTAAAATTTCACTCTACTAAATCTTTAGCCCAAATCAATATATTCTACTTTCTGTTCTGTTTTCTTCATAGTACCTTATTTCTACTGGAAATCACCTTATTTATTTATATTTTTATTGTCTTCCTTCAGTTAAAAGGGAAGAAGTACTATGCCTATCAAGTGTTTACTAATGAAGCACTCAGGCTGAGCCCCGGTGGCATAGTGGTTGAGTGCAGGACTGCGGCCCATTGCCTTGGCAGTTCAAATACAGCAGCAGCTCTCCCGGAGCAAGGCTGGGCCTCCCACTCCCACCAGAGGGCAGTGATGCCCCCCCCCCCAAAAAAAAAAAAAAACTAATGAAACACGTAGATGTCTGGCACAACAGGCATTCCATGAATTTTTATTGTTTGAAACTGTAGAATCAAAACTCACTTGATTTCTGGCTTTACATTTCATCAGATTAAACTGATTACTTATTCTTTCTGAACTTCTTATATATGTTAAATATTAATACCTTGATTTAAAGATTAAATAAACTGAAAAATGAAAATAATATGAGACCGGCTATATAAGGATCTAGTAATATATGTATTTTAAATAGTGTATCTGATTTGAGTATAAGCAGGGAAATTTATTAACAAAGAAAATTCCAGTTATTTTTATAATTGCTGGAATGCGGTTTTGCTAGTGAACCAAATACGTGATAAAAAATTATATATAAAATAGCTGATGCTTGGTGATGCAGTGGTTGTGTGCAGGACTGCGGCCCACAGGGTTGACAGTTCAAATCCAGCAGCTCTCAGGAGCAAGGCTGGGCTTCCTACTCCCACCAGGGCAGTGATGTGAAAAAAAAAAAGTTATGTATAAAATACTTGTCTTAAATTATTTAGATAACATTTGTTTCATCTAAGTGGACTTCTAAATTCTTAATTTCTAATAGTTATAAAAGATCTAAACTACAGGCTGAGCCCTGGTGGCATAAGTGGTTGAGTGCAAGACTGCGCCCCACAGGCTTGGCTGTTCAAATCCAACGGCGGCTTTCAAGAGCAGCACTGGGTAGCGCCCATGACCACCAAAGGCAGTGATGCCCAAAAAACAAACAACAAAGAAAATTAAGAAAAAAAAAATCAAACTACAATCAAATACTTGTGAATGATATTTTTAAATTCTAAATTATTTCCCATTTTATATATAAATGAAAAATATATCATCACAAAATGAAAAATATGTGGTCACAAGACATTTAAAGTCTTCATCTACATATGAGTCTTCTAGAAAAAAATTTTTTGAGTGTTCTAGAAATTTTTAAGGACATAAACCAAATGGATAAGAGTATTTGTCCCAAAGAATAGATTTGGGCTGAGATGGACAGACAGGTTACTGTAATACTGGTATTATATGTATTTTGTAAAAACATTCATGTATTCCTTGTGTTATTAAGAACTGTTTTTAAGTGTCTCCATCCAGACTATTCTGTGCTGAAGACAATTCAGACTTTTAAAATTTATTCCTTTTTAAATTCTATTCATTCTCATTTAATAAGTCTTAACATGTTTCAGACATTATGCTAGCTATTTGGATATCACATGGGAAAACACAAATATAGGCCTAATCTACAGAGCTAATATTGTAGCTTGGTTCAAGTTTTCCTGACACTCAGATTATATATCCAGTTATCAAATCTCTTTGCCTGCCTGATAAGCAATAAAGGGTCAGCATGTATAAAGCCAAATTCACAGACTTTTGCAGTTTCTCTACCTGTTTATTTCACCTTAAGGATAAGCTCAGTTATTTCCTCTCCTTCATCCTCTACAGCCAATGAGTCACCAAGTCCTGCCATACTAGTTTTTAACTTTATCTTGAGTCCATCTCTTACTCTCTATTGCACCTGTCTACCTTGGAGGTATACAGTCTTTATGTTGTTATAATAGCATATTGTGTGTTCTTTTTTTCTCTGGTTCTCTATGTACTTGTACCTCTGTACTATTACCAGAAAAATCTAAGATATAAATCTGATCATTGTCCACTGATTAAAATACTTTGACTCCCTATTACTAAGAGAATTTCAGTATCCGTATTATATTTAGGGTCCTTAACATCTCCCCAGCCTGTCTTTCCAGCCCAACCTCCCACTACAGGCAGGCCCTGAGGTATGAACAAGATTCATTCCTAACTGTGTCTTTAAGAATTTGAAGGTAAGTACTAACAGTTATATAGGGTTCTTATTTAGTTTTACTTTAGTGCAAGAAAAGGCTTCAATTCAAGCCTTTTCAGTAACTTAAAAGCTGCACATAAAGCAAGGTAGTTTGTGAAGGTAGTTGTGATGAAGAATTTGTTGTCAATAGGGTTGGTTCAGTTGTTCGAAGGTGAGGACAAATTTACATAATCTTACAGGGCAAATAGGAATTGTATATAAGTTCAAAGTTTTAAGTAGGGATTGCCTGTGTTCTTCCCCATTGACACAGATCCATTACTTTGGCCACATCAGATTTGTCATTGCCTGTCAAACATGTCTTTATATCTTTTACTCTTCTCCTTTTTCATGGTCTTCCCTTTCTAGAAGCACGCATGCGCACACACACACAGACACACACATATCCCTCCCCACCACAGTACCTTTGTTACTTTTTCTTAACTGTATTCTTAGTTCAGTGTAATTATAGAACAGAGTCAAATGTGTCTAATCTGAAGTCTTCCGTCAACTAGGGTTCATTGGTGAAACTGTTTCCTCATTTTAAATGTACCCTATAATATAGCTCAATGTCTGGCACATAGTAAGAACTAAATAAACATCTATGAAATTGAATAATTACAGAGTTCAGCTTTGAAGCATAAAAATTGTCCTAAGAACAGCAAATTTTATTAATTTTTTATTTAATCCTAACAGATTTTATGCTGCATGTGTAGTTCTTGGATTACAATATTTACATGAACACAAAATTGTTTATAGGTAA
Source organism: Nesogale talazaci (assembly GCA_004026705.1). Lineage (NCBI taxonomy): Eukaryota > Metazoa > Chordata > Mammalia > Afrosoricida > Tenrecidae > Nesogale > Nesogale talazaci. Next base: position 7,383 of record PVJH01003686.1, on the reverse strand, counting down.
GTTAATTTTTGATTGATGGTTTACTTTGTGTGAATTAGAATTAAAGATAAGGAGGTTATTTTATGTGTAATCAGCCTCTTTTATATATGAGGGGTTACCCCCCAACAAGAACCAGAATTCCCCCCCATACTATGAATTAAATTTTTTTTTACAAAGCAACCTTAACACCATCAGAGTACTCTCCATTACACTTAATACATTTATCAATTATGCAATTTCGTTCTTGGAAACATTTTTCAAACTCATCTACTTAGATGACTGACAGCACCTCCATCATTTTTTTTCTTCACCTCTTCTGTGTTATTAAATCGCTGTCCTTTCATGTCCCTTTTCATTTGTGGAAACAAAAAGAATTTGCTCAGAGCAAGGTCAGGTGAGTCAGGTACATGGGGCAAGAGATGCTTGCTGGGTTTTGTTTTGGTTTTTTTTTTTTGGCCAAAAATTGGTACATTGAGATGGCTGTGTAAACAGGAACATTGTCGTGGTAGAAAAACCAGTCCCCCGCCTGCCACAAAAAAGTCTTTTCTGTTGCACACAATGATCTTTTCAGAGTCTCTAAATAGAAGACTTGATTAATGGTCTGCTCTGGTGGGACGAACTCTAAATGTGAGTTGAAACAACTCTACATATGAGTTGACATTTTCGTTCCTTCCGGAATTTGACAGATGTTCAGATTGAGGTTTATCATCAATCAACATTTCATCCTTTTACCACCCTCCTTCTAAGTGTTCAACATCACAACAGTTTCTGTGCAAACAATTTCATAGCTGCATGTTCTCTTAAATTGGCTATCACAAAAAATTGGGGTTTGAGTAAAATTGCTTTTACAAAAAAATTAACTGTGACTGGAGAGAAACTTCCCAGGTGACACCGCTGGTTGGTGCACTGGCTCAGAGCAGGTAGCTGGAAACTCAGCGGGGGGTGGGGGGGTGGGGGTAAAATGAATATTACGAAAACTCCACCTGGCACAATTCTAGTTTTGGTGTGTGTGGCGGGGCGGGGGGTGGGGGGGTGTACTTCCTTGTGTGACATGATTCAAAAGCGAAAGCTTCAAAGTCTAATTTTGAAAGACTTCTAGTTAACATAGTTAACTGCTGGGCTTCTCTGTGTCTGATCATCCTTTGAAAGCCTCTCAAACACAACACAGTTCACCAATGATATTCAACCTAGTGAATGTTTTGTATTCAATTGAGGCACAAAACCACTCAAAATATATCTGTCCATAACCAGATCAAACCCACTGGCATCAACCCCATTTTGACTCCTAGCAACCTTCTGTAGGTTCCAAGACTGTCAATCTCTCTGAGAACAAACAGCCTCACGTTTCTCGAGGAAGCAGCTGGTGGAGTTGCCGTGCTGACTTGCCATTAGCAACCCAGTGCCTATTCCACAGTACCACCAGGACAGTGTCATCAGCAGCTAGCTCATTAGTGTCAGAGGGAAGATAAAATGTAAGAAAGTTTCGCTACCAACTGAACTTGGCTATGTACTTAGCTTTGAAATTGCAGACCAGAACAAAACAGATCATTGCTAAGCAGCTACATTATGAACAGCACTGCTTTGTTGTTAGGTGCCGCTAAGTAACTTCTGATTTGTAGCAAGCCCGTGTGATAGAGTAGAAATGTCCTATAGGATTCTCTTGGCTATGAAGTTGACTGAAGCAGATTGCTAGCTCTCTTCTGTAGAGATACTGAGTGGGTCTAAACCACCAACTTTTCAATGAGCAGTCAAACACTTAACAGTTGGTCCCACCAGAGCTCCTTATAGGACTACTTTTCACTGTACTATCAAGCAGATTCTAGCACATAGTGACCTTATAGGACAGGGTAGAACTGTCTTTGTGGGTTTCTAGGACTTTTTATGGGAGTAGTCAGTCTAGTCTTTCCCACAGACAGAGCTGGTGGTTTAGGAGTGTTAACCTTGCAGTTAGCCTCTCAGACCAAATTACCATATTAATGCTCCTCAAGACCAAACAATTTAAAAATGACAGTTAGTCAGCATTATGAAAGTATAAACATTTAAGTTTGCTTGCTGGCCAGTGCCCTGAATGTTTCTGTGATGCTGAACACGTTTCCTTAGAGCTTCCATGGGAAGTGGACTAAGGAGAACGGCCATGGATTCTACAGTAAAAAATTAGCCAGTGAACACCCGGGAGTTGATCACAGGCAACCAGCAGCCCTTTATTCCATTGTCCACGGTAGCACTAAAAGTAAGCCACACAATAGACGTGACTTTAGTTAAACTTCCAAGGTTCCTTACCTACTTCCAGAGATAACAGATTGATTTTTTTAATGTAATGTTATTCCTTTCATGTTATAGGAAAAAAATTATTCTGAAAATTTATTAGGCAGAGTAAAAAGTACAGCAGAAGAAAACTGAGCATTTATAATAGTATTTAAATCTTAAATCATTGCCTTAGAAACCCTGTTTTAGTAAAGAGAATTTAGCACTCCTGTTGAATTTTTTTGAGACCACATTATCTACTCATTTTATTGATAACTTGTTTTTGTCTTTTTGGTTTTTGTTTGTTTGTTTTTCATTTCTTTCACCCTGAACAGAGATTTGAAATTGGATAACTTATTGCTAGATACTGAGGGCTTTGTGAAAATTGCTGATTTTGGTCTTTGCAAAGAAGGTAAATGGGAGTTTAAAGTTTCTTTCTACTAGACTAATATTCCTTTTGTTTCTGGTAGTTTTTGAGTTTGTGAAAAGCCAAATGTATTTTAAGTTGGGTTTATTTTTCATTAAGACATTGTGGATTGTTCGTGTAACTTAATTATCACATTATGGATTTATTCTCTTAAGTGTGAATATGCCTAAGTTCCCAAAGTTGCGTAAGACTTGAGTTTTCTTTCTGTTATTAATTATTCTGCCACTACGCTTAAGAAAACATATTAAATACCTAACGCTGAATAACTTCTTTCCAGCTTCTGTACAACTGTTAACATTTTCAAATAGTAAAAATATATTTGTGTGTGTGCGCGCGTGCGTACGTGGATTACTGTTTACATAGTCACAATAAATAGGTAAACTGGAGAAACTTGAAGTTTGAGTGTAACATAAGATAATGAAGCACCTGGCAGTGGTCTGAGTTTTAAATCCTACTTCTTCCATTTACCCGACTATGCCTTATAGCAAGATAACTTTGAACCTCTTTGAGTTTATTTTCTCATCCATCAATAGATACATTCCCTTCAGTGTAGGAATCCTAGGAGTATTAGAAATAAGTCTGGTACAATGCCTAACTTACATAAAAGAGGTATTCTTTAAGTTTGTTGCATTATAACTGTATCTTCCCTTATGCATTGGTGGTTTCTTGGGTCTTCTTTAGCTTTTTTACCATAGTGTTCAAATATTTAGTAAGATTTTCATTAATGAGTTGTGTAAATGAATAAACTGTATATATATGTCTACTTGCTGACATCCTATTTGTTGAATCCTATAAGATGTTTTTCTCCTTTTGGATTTTTCTGTATTTGATATTGATTTAAATTCTTTTTATTTCTTAGTTTACCCTAAACCCACTGCTCTTCACTCTGTTTTTAAATTTCGACTCTATTTTTATTTTTGTTTTTAGCCTTTATCACCTCAGTTTTGACTCATTGTACACCTTTGTACAACAGACCAAAACAACGTCCAGGCCTGCACCATCCTCACAAGTATTATATTTGAGCCCCATTGTTGCAACCAAGGTGTCCGTGCATCTCTTAAAGGGCCTTCCTCTTTGTAACTGCTGCGTCACTTTGACAAGAATGATGTCCTTCTCCAGGCACTGGTCTCTCCTGACAGCATATCCAAAGTACTACATGAGTCCAAGTCTCACCATCCTTGCCTTTAAGAAAAGCTCTAGTTGTACTTCTACCATGAAAGATCCATTTGTTCTTTTGACGTCCCATGGTGTTTTTGATATTATTTGCATACGCCACAGTTCAAATGTATTGATTTTGATTTTTTTTTCCCCCTGCAGTTATCTTAATTTATTGCCCAACTTTCACATGCACAGGAAGTGATTAAAAATACATGGCTTGGGTCACACCCAACTTAGTCCTCAAAGGTAATACTTGAAAGAGGTCTTATGCAGCAGATTTACCTAATGCAGTGTGTCCTTTGATCTCTTGAGTGGAGCATTGATTGTGAGTCCAAGCAACTTGAAATCCTTAACCACGTCAGTTATTCCCTTTTATCAAGATGTTACCTATTAGTTCCATTGTGAGGATTTTGGACTTTTTACGTTGAGTGTAATCCACATTGAATCTGCAGTCCCCCATCAGCAAGTGCTTCAAATCATCCCTATATTTAACACACAAGGTTGTTTTATGTGCACATCACAGGTTGTTAATTATCCTCCAATTCTAATATCACATTTTTCTTACTATAGTACAGCTTCTCATCTTAGCTGTTGCGCATGCAGATAGATAATAAGCATGGTGAGAAGTTAAAAGCCTGACACCATTCCTTAAGTGCTCAGGATTCATTTGTTCTGTTCAAACAACTGCTTCTTGATCCATGTTCAAGTTCCTTATGAAGACAGTGAAGTGTTCAGGATTTCCCAGGCTTCTCAAAACTATCCCTAGTTTATTATGATTCTACACAGTCAAATGCCTTGTCCTAGTGAAACACAAGTAAAAGTCTTTCTGGTATTCTCTACTTTCAGCCGAGATCCATCTAACATCAATGATACCCCTTGTTCCACACCCTCTTTTGACTCGGGCCTGAACCTCTAGCAGCCCTTATGTCATTGTTTTGCTGCAACCATTGTTGGATTATCTTCAACACAATTGTACTTGAATATGATATCAAATTGTGCATTGTGTTGGATCACATTTCTTTAGAATAGGCACAAATGTGGATCTCTTGCATTCAGTTAGCAATGACATGAAACTGTCTTCCAAGTATCTTGACCTAGACAAGTGAGCACTCCCAGTGCTGATTCAGCTTGTTGAAACATTTCAGTTGATCCTCCATCCATTCCTGGATCCTGGTTTTTGACTCATGATTTCAGTGCAGCTTGGACTTCTTCCTTACTACCACTAGTGCTTGCTCACATACTACCTTCTGAAAGAAAGGACTATCTCAACTAGTTAACAGTGACACTATGTGTTCTTTCCATCCGCTTTTGATGCTTCCTTCGTTGGTTTATAATTTTGCCATTAACCTTTCAGTAGTGCAACTTGAGGCTTGAATTTTTTTCTTTAGTTCTTCCAGTTTAAAATATGCTGAGCACGTGCTTCCTTTTTGGTTTTCTAACTCACATTTCATTTTAATATTTTTACTTTGCTCACACTGCCCTTTGAAACATCATATTCAACTCATTTACTTTGTCATTTCTTCTGTTTGCCTTAGCTGCTCTACAATAAGAGCAACTTCCAAGGTCTCTTGTGACATCCACTTTTTTTCTTGTCTTCTTAATGACCTTTTACGTTCTTCATGTATGATGATCATGTTGTCATCCCGCAGTATATCTCATCCTCTGTCATTCTTGTTTAATGCATCCAGTATGTTCTTGAGATAGTCTTGGACTTCAGGTGGCAGGGACTTATGTTTTATTTACCTCTTAAGGATTTGTTTTCATTTTCTTCAATTTGAATTTACATGTGACTGCTTCACAGTCAGTTTCTGGCCTGGTTTTAGCTGCCGATACCGAGTTCCATCATGTCTTCCCACAGATGTAGTCAATATTTCTGTGCCTTCCAAGTGGAGAAGTCCACATGTATACTTGCCTTTTCTGTTGTTGAATAAAGGTATTTTCTAGGAGCAAACCTCTGGTCTTGGGAAATTCTGTCATGCTGTCTCCACTTTCTAACCCCAAGACCATATTTCCCTTCTCCTTTGTTCCCAACTTTCACATTCCAATAATTATCTATGCATTTTGATTGCATGTCTGGTCAATTTCAGAATGAAGATGTTGGTAGAATTCTTTAATTTCTTCACTAGCTTTCATGATTAGTCCATATTTTTAATGGTAATTGTACTGCTTGTATTTCCTTGTTTGTAAATAGACATTCTGTCACAGCTTTGTAATTCAAGATCTTGAAATGACCTTTTGACTCTGAATGCAATGCTATTTCTTTGTGTGTGTGTGTGTGTGTGTGTGTGTGTGTGTGTGTGTGTGATCACTGCCCTGATGGGAGCAGGAAGCTCAGCCTTGCTCCTAGAGAGCTGCTTCTGGATTTGAACTGTCAACCCTGTGGGCCACAGTCCCGCACACAACCACTAGACCTCCAGGGTTCAGCCGTTTCTTTTGTGTCATTCCTAGCATAAAAACCATATGATTTTCTGATTGATTGGGGATAATACTACGTCCATTTCAGGTAAGATACTATTCTTTTGGGATTTTTTTAAGATACTATTCTTTATACAGTCCATTTCATTTGGACTTCCAGTTTTCCTGGATTCATACATTCCAAGTTCAATTATTATTTTATTTCTTTCAGTCATTCTCATTTTGAGTTGCCTCTGGTCAAGTCTCCAGGGTCTAACCCTACTTTGTGAAGGCAGCTCTTCTGCAGTCCTATCTTGAGTGCATTTCCACCTAAGGGACTCAGCTCCTGGCACAATCTCTGACACGGTTCTGCTAGTCAAGAGGTTTGCAGTAACTGATGTGGTTTCAATGCTATCCATCAAGTTTTCAGTACCTAATTCTTCTGAAGTAGATATTATTTTCCTTTTTCATACTCTGTTCTTAGTCTGGATGCTCTGCTGAAGCCTCTTTATGTTGGATGACTATTGGTATTTAAAATACCAATGATAGTAGGGTTTTTTTGCTTTTTAGCAACTCGCAAGCCATTACAGTACACAAACCAATAAACAGGTGGTGAAACTATCTTCTAAGTATTCCTGAGTATATCTTCTAAGTATTTCTCTCTGCGCTTCAAGCATATATTCAAATACCTACCCGATATCACTCCTTAATTTTAAATATGTACTTCAAAGCTGCCCAAATAAAAATAGTTGTCATTCTTCATTTTAGATTTATTCATTTATTTATCCAATTCTGCTAATGTTCACTTCTGAACACCCATTCCTTAAAGTTGTCATTTTCCCTCCACTATTTCCAAACATTATCTGACAATACTACTTTAATAGCCTCTTAGCTCTCACTAGTTTTTTTTCCTTTCAAATCATTTGTCGTGCACTTGCTCGGTACTATCTTACCCATATTATATGGCCATGGCACATCCTCTGAGACACTTTACTTTAGTCTGTTCTCATGCTCTGCCAACTATGAATTTCTTCTAGTCGTTCTTTCTTTCTCCATGATTATCACCCATCCAATTTTTTTCTCACAGTAACTCATCCTTTTTTTTGCGGGGGGGGGGGGGGGGGGGGGGGGGCGCGGGGCATCACTGCTCTCGGTGGTGGGAGTAGGAGGCCCAGCCCCAC